>MQRK01184129.1:23093-40144 GCA_001938485.1 Girardia tigrina | reverse complement strand
TTAATTAATCTAATCTGTTCCACATCCAAAATTACTCAAATTAAAATTAAAAAATGAAATTTCTTTTCTCAATTTTACCCGTCATACATGACGGGTTATTTACTAGTATATATATATATGAACTACTGAATACTCTGAAATTGGTTGGATGTTGTTGTTATTCATTTTATTCAAAAAAATTCATTTTATTGCACTTCATCAGAAGTAAACGCATAAAAAATAAGTAAAATAAAAAACAATAATAAAAATTCATTCTCATAAGAAAAATAAAAATTACAGTGAAAGGCACGGTATACAATGTCAATGGCATTTGTCAAAAGCTCAGTTTTTCATCAATTAATTTTTTATCGTATCATCAAATTTAATTTAAATTTGTTAAATTAAATTTTTTTATTTTCTTATTAAAAAAATATAATATTTTTTATGTGGATATAAATGATAAATGAATTTAAAACATGATTTAGCTTACTTGGGATAGATGATTTTGTACCAATAATTTCCGCCATCCCAACCACAGTTATCGTTGGCTTTTGCTCAATATTCTCACAGGCATTAAGAAAGTTTGTCAATAACATATTAATATAAGCTTTACAGGCATACTGACTCAAGTTTTCGCACAAAGGTTTCATTATCAATGATGTATTTTCGTATCCAATCTAAAAATAATTAAATAAAATTGGTTAATTTTTTTTAAAAAAATTGTTGTCATGTAATTAATATTTTTAAATATTTTTAAGAGGGTGTCCATAAATGATGTCAATCGATTTTAGCAGATTTTCAACCCCCTCATCACATTTTGTCACAAAAAGCCTGACCCCCCATTAATTATATGACGTCAAAAAGCTCTGACTCCCCCTTCCATTTTCCTTTTCTTTTAGTCAGGGCCCATGGTAATACCTCTTTCGTTCAAATGACTTCCGTAGCGCTAATGTGCCAATATCAATCAAGTAAGTTCTTTACTGAGTGGCACCATTTTTCTCAACTTTATTAAATGTACTTTGTAATATAATCTATGAGACTAATAATTAATTATATATTTATTTATTTAAAAGACGATTATTATTATTATATTTATTACTTTATTATATAATATACAATTAATTATATCCTATTTATTTAAATGATAATAGGTTATATTTATAGGTTATATGTATAGCCTTTGTTTTTTAAGACGATGTTAGGTTTTTTATCAGTAAACTTAATGATAAAAGCTAATAAACAGAATAATAATTTGGGCGATTAAAGCACTTGCATAATTTCGATGTGGCGTCGCATTTCACTAATCCCCCTTCCACCATCGTCACACTTCGCCACAAAATTCTTCTCCCCTTCCTTTCCTTCTGTGTGACGTCATTTATAGACAGCCCCTAAGAACACATTTATTCTTAGTGACAATTATTTTTCATAGGATAATCATCGTCAAAACAATTTATTTTCATGTTTTTGTTAATCATGCCACGTGTCAGTCCATTTTACTAAATCTCGGATCGAAAACCTCTTCTAGCTGATTAATTATTTGAAAACAAAAAGATCTAATTAAAAATATCTCATTCGACAATGTTAGTAAAAGTTTGCAAATACACAGATCCATTAAACAATCCTTATTTGACTCTAGGACAAAACCCACTAGTCAAAGACCCCCGGACAAAAACCCCCAAATCAAAGAAAACTCAGGGATTTAAACCTCCTTACATAAATCCTTCCGGTCAAAAACCTTCAAAAGAAAAAAGTCCCTGATCATATATCTTCTTATGTCAAAAAAGTTTTAAAATAATCATTTTATAATATTATTAGTATTTTAACACAATAAAAATACCCTTTACCAAAATTTTATTTGAATAAACAAATTTTATATCATATTTATTTAATCTCTATTCTGTTAAAGATAGGTTATATTCAATCCAATGTAGGTAGTCCATAATCCTATGATCACTGTAATTGCGAACAATATTAAGAATCCGTGAATTTGAATCGATGTAATTTTTTCTCTAATTTTGTAACGGATGACTGGCTAACATTTGAGTGCAGTATACTTGCTGCAATGCTTATTCTATTTGGATAAACCTAATAAATTTCCAAAGTGTGAGAATGAAACTTCCGACATTAAACTGGAAACTTCTGTGCCATCCTTCAACCGAATTATTTGTTCTTGGTAATTCATCTTCACATCGTCGATACATATTCCACATATTAATGAGATAAATTGGCTGTCGTCGTCCATGGCGTTGAGGTCTTCTGATATAACAATCTTCAAAATAATCTGCAACTGATAAGCTTTCGGGTGGTAAAAATTTATAAAATTCTTCAAAAGCTTTGATAACTTCATGTGTGGGAACGAATGCAAGAGCCGAAATCCTTCTTAATTTCAGCACAAAATCGGTATCTTTTTGGAAACGTTGTGGTAAACCATTCACTTGAATTTTGCGGTAAATTTTTTTACTAAGATTGTAGTGTCGCTCGCACTTCATCCTATTTTATAAAACATTTTTTGCTCATCGACTGATCGTTTCAAATAGTCGGGTTTTTGAAAATTTTCATATTCAATGTTTCTCAAACAATTGAAAAGTCCCAAAACAATTATTGGAAAAAAATCTTTATTATAAAATTTTAGATAACTTTCAATTTTTTTGTTTTACTCGACAAAAAAATTACACAAATTTTTAAATTTTCAATTTAAAATTATCGCTAATTTCTCTTTGTTATCTTCTGTTTTCTGATATTTTATAAATGTCTGATATTGTTCATCCATATTGCCAATTGGAAATGCGCTATTCATTCCAAACTCTATCACCTTAATCCCCATCAAATCGAGAATATCAACTTTGAAATTATCAATAAAATCGAAACTCAACTTTATCATTTGCAAAATATCTCCAAATCCGATGAAATTTTGTTCCAAATCTCTCAATTCTGTCTCGATTGCAGAATTAATTACCGAAGAACTCGCAATTTTCTAACAAACAGTTTGTGGAATCCATATATATATATATATATATATATATATATATATATATATATATATATATTTTTTTTTTTTACTGTTTGTCTTAAAATTAATATTTTATGAATTCTAATAAAGATGAAAGAGCATCCTTTCGTTTCACTGTCTGTGAAAATTTTTTCTAAACTTTTTATAACTGCTAATTCAAAATCTTTATTTATTTAGCAGTAATGTATAAATACACGGAATTGTTCTTCAAATAACTAGTACATGCATTGTGTAAAGTTGGAAAAAAAGATCAGGGGCCGTTTTGAAAGTTCCATCCATAAACCAGTGAGATGTTGTTTCCAAAAAAATTTAAGTTTGTCAGATGTTCCGAAGATTAATATTCTATTTTTATCATCTGTACCTGAATCAAACAGAAGGAAATGTTAGCTATCATGAGTTACTTTGAAACGATCTGGAATATCGATTTCAGTAACATTCGAAGGAATAGGTAATGGATTTTTGAAAGCTTGGCGGTGACTATTGACATTGCGACGCAAATGATTAACGGTTAGCAATTCGGCTCTTGCATCTTCACTTATCGCTGAAAAACACTGACTTATAATTTACTACGCCGCTCCTTCAGTTAATTCTGCAAGTCTTTTAATTTGTTCAACAACTTTAAGTACTTTTTGTTGAGCTGCATCTGGACCATGAGAATGATCATTGAATCTTCCCACAACTTCTTCGCCGCGAAGTTTAATTTAAGCTTTATATTCAGTCTTATTTCGTCTTCTCTCACATTCAAATAATATTACACCATTCGCTAAGTGTTTTTATTTGACATAAATATAACCTTCTAATATCACTTTAATTTGTCCTTTATTGGATTTTACAATTTCCATCTGCATAATAAATCTTTTACTGTTATATATATTGTTATAAAATAATTTATATTTTCATACTTTTTTATTACAGAAATAATAACTTGAGTCTCTATTGTTGGATCTCTGTTACTGTCTTTTAGCCAGGAAGGATTGATGTTAAAGGGTATTTGTCCGGGGAGTATTTGTCCGCGGGGGTTTTTGACTGGGGGATTTTTGACCTGTTCCCCATTATTAATAGGAACCGGCAAAACATTTTCGTTTGTATCAGTAAGAAATATATAAAGGTCAAAGTAAAAATTTCTTCAGTCTAAAGTAGATCATTGACAAGACTGTAAATTTAAATAAATTGATTAGATTTGGTTAAAGGATTTAGCTTTAAAGATGAAGTCAAAGAAATGCGACATAAATTTCTTCGTTGTAACTTTTATACGAAATAACTTCGGCTACCGCAATCCATTGTTTTCATAAGCAAGAAACATATGTGAGTTAAAGAGTTTTTCATAAAATTTTAAAGAAAAGAGAGAATGTCAAGGATGAAGAAATAAAATTTAAAATTTTTCTTGAAAAGAACAATGATATTATTCCCATTATTTTTATTGAAATCACAACTCAAATTGTCTCCAGAACAATTCTCCACAAAACTTTCGTATTTAGACATCTTTCTTGATTGATAAATTTTCATTCTATTTCTAAACATCTAATTATTCGAACAATTTAAAATTACAGTTTCTATAATAAAATATTTTAGGACAAGAAAAAGATCCGTCATATATGACGGGTCAGCTGAATTTTCGTCTTTCAAAGTATCTATTTTAATTTTTAAATCGTAATTATTATAATTTATTATTTATTGTTTCGAATTCTGTGTTGATCTAACAGTCGGTTGATTTCGTCGTTTCCCGGTGTCTTTTGTGAAAGGCGCTGCATCGACAGAACCATCTCGATGCGGGCTATACAGATTGACCACTTCCTTACGCGGATTCACTTTGATTCCTCCGTCATTTAGTATATTGATCATAGCGTGATCGACAAACAAACAAACTAACATTTTAGACAAATATATTGTATATTATTTTAAGAATATTTTCAAAAATATTTTAATTCATTGGAAATAAATTATCGATAATTAAATAAATCTTTTTTGTTACAATCCACTATTTTATTAAATATTATTATATATTTATTGGTGAAAATATATTAATTTAATTTTGATGTTTTTATTTACATTTCAAAATTGTCCGAATAATCCAACAGTTCAAAACATTTATAAAATATCAATCTTCCATTTGTATGGGAGAAAAACAATCATGAAGCTAGCATTCAATAAACACCATTCGATAACATTCTTCACATCGCCCTCGATTTAAATGGCTTTAGTCATTCCACATTCCTGACCAAAATTCTACCATCTGACTCTTATTTCATAACTTCTTTCATGCTTTCGATTTTTTATTGTTGATGGACCCATTATCGATTTTCTTTTGGTATTACGCTTTCTTTTTTTATCAACGATTTTCATATCGAAATCTTTCAAATAATTGTAGACTTTCTTGCTACTAGTGTGACAACATATTGTGTATATCTTCAGTCCTTTTTATTTTCGGGATCGAGTATTTGTTATTGATTGTCGTCACGATATCATCTTTCAGTACCCATTTATTTGTTTTCCCAGTTCTGAAATCTTCTCTAATTTGATTTATCTCACCATTAGATTTCTGTCATCTAAATCCTTTTAATTCTTCATCTAGTGCTAAGTTTCTTGTTCTAAGTTTCCCTTTCTTAGCTTATTCGTGTATCGTCTGAGATTTCACAAAGATTTCGCAAGAATTTCTTGACATCGGCGTTACAGTGGTTTTAACCTTTCCGGTATTTCATTTTCATATAAAACACACCAAGGAAATTTATCGAAGTTTGAAACTTTGTAGGAATTAGATTTTTTGTCTACAAGATAAATGTGATAGCTTTGCGATTGTTCTTAATAAAAACTTCATGTCGTATATGAAATATTTTAATGTTGTGTCAGATTGTGTAGATTGTCAGCACTTTTTTTATAGTATCCAAGTTTGTGCTTATTCATGTTTTTGGGTCTTTGTGTAATCCATTTTTTTCTTCAATG
Source organism: Girardia tigrina (assembly GCA_001938485.1). NCBI lineage: Eukaryota > Metazoa > Platyhelminthes > Tricladida > Dugesiidae > Girardia > Girardia tigrina. The sequence goes on along the minus strand of MQRK01184129.1, from coordinate 34,215 downwards.
TTTATTCTTCTGTTATAGCACCACTACAATGGTGTAATAACAATCATTCCTATCCAATTTAAACTCCTTTTTGAAATCTAGGTATTCTAGTATTGGTGTGTTGATCATCTTTTCCTCATAATTTCTGAAACGCCTCGTTACAATCTTCCGTCCATATTATTATGTTATCTTTAATCTTTCTAACACCGGAACTCTATGACAGAATTCGTCATGATCTCAAAGTCATTCAAACCCCACGCAACTGCTACATTTATTGCTTCATTTGCTGCTTCGAGCTCTGCAAGCTTAATGTGAGCACCGTCATCCTCCTCAAGGAGCCCTGAGACGTCCTCTACCACTGTTCCAATTATCTCTACTGAGATATTGGTCATGCTTGAGCTTGCGAACAACACTTAACCTGGAAAGCGATAAGGACATTCCCATCTCGTGTTTTCACTATCGAGACGCTTTGCCAATCTCTCTGCGATGTCCGTTACGCGTAGATTCACAGCATCGTCCCATCCACTACGACAGGCCATTCTCAATAAAAAATGCATACTAGCATCAACCAGAAACCAACCCTGAAATGGCTACCAATTCGCATTTCACCTCACTCGATCGGGACGGTCGCCATAAACCGCACATCCGCCACCGAAGGGTTTATTATTTTTACCGATTTCTTCACTCGATCTAGTTTTGCTCGCGGAACCACCGCCTTCGCCACGCCTTTTGTAAAATACCCCGTGTCAACCATCGCCCTCACGGTCTTCCTGAACATGTTCGCTAGAAATCTTTTCAGAAATCTCAAAATTTTATTGGATGTTCAAAAACAATAAAATATTTCAATTGATAAAATACTTTTCCACAATAATTAACGAATTTAAAATTTTTTATTGGTATTCATATAAGTGAACAATAGTATTTATCAAAATGAAGGAAAGCCTTTATCATTTGATATGTGTTTATAAAATAAATAAATGAATTAATGAGTGTGTTGCAGAAACCGAGTCTTTTTTATACGATGGTCATGATGAGAATCATTAAACATTTTTTTTAATTATGCAAGACAAATCGTTCAATCTATTCAAAACATCATCTTGAATTTTATTCAGATTATTAAGAGAATGTAGAGAAATCTCTAGCTTGCTTATTGACATCAATAGAATTTTTTAATTTACCGATTCTCTTTGCCGGGTACATCTCTATGATTTTAAAGCAAAATATTGAAAATTATTCAATCGATTAAGAAGACTTTTTTCAAACTCAAAATTGATTTATTTTCACAATTATTTTTAACATTGAATTGAACATTGCTACACACTTTTTTCTTTTTAATTCACTATCTTTTGCAAATGAAGCCGATTTAAACTCACAATTTTCTTTTTTAATCACAAAAATTGTAATTTTGATATATTTAACATACAAACACACACACGCATGAAAAGTCACACACATTCACATTTGTTTTCTATTGGACAGACATACACGCACATACCAATCCTTTTCATTTATTATTACACTCACACATACATGCAATCATTTTCACACATACACATACAGAATTTATCCCTCACTGGTTCATTCAAATACGGTAATTACTACTCACAGATTTACAAATTTGAAATGAAATTGATAAAAATAAATAAACAAAATAACGCAATTAAGCGGTGAACAAAGCAAATCATTTATTTAATCTATTTAATTATAATGTTTTTTGAAACATTTATTTAATTATTAGATTTTATTATTCATTAATATATTTTTTAATTTACTTTCTTAATTATTTAATTTAATTATATATATATATTAATTTCCCAAGTGGTAAAATGTTCAGTCAATCTTAATTTTCCACTCCAAGAAGTATTTATAATTTGAATAAAAGTGTTCATATGATTGAATAACCGTGTAAAATACAGATTTCAGTTTGTTTGTTTTGGCTTTTATTAGACTATATTTTAAATATAATTTTCAACTAACAGACAAAAATTTAAAGCATAAATTTTAAATTAATAGTAAACATTCAGTTTAACGCAATAAAAACATTTATAAAATAACAAAAAAATTAACAACGAGTTAAAATTAACAAGTTTAATATTTTAAAAGTTTATAACTGAGATGCATTACGAAAAATTACCGGTTTTTCAAATGATTTCTGATTAGGTAGCGTACTCATCACCAAAACCAAATTTTCAGCCACTGGAAGACATGCCTTAGAATATAAATTAAATTTCATTTTTTTCTGATGGGCTTACTTCTGTAATGTCTGAATGATTGGCATTCTAAAATAAAACGATATCAAATAACTTCAATTAATTCACTTATTTTATCACTTTAATAAATTAATTCAAATGACCTTTAATTTTCGATTATACAAAATTATTATTTCAAATAATCTGTATCTTCGAAAATTTTCCACTCGGCTATTGAGTTTTTTACAGTTAATAAATATGATTTTCAATGGTGAGTGTGAAATAAAAAAATCTGTACACATTTTATTAATTCCAAATAAAGGAACATATTTATTCTCTTCAGATATCCATAACTTTTTAAATAATATTTCAATACTGTTAGGACAATTAAGCTAGAAATCTATATTTATATTAGCGTTTTGAAGATGAAGTTTCTGCAATAAGAAAATGTATTATGCCTTAAGCAAATGTCCTACTATCATTTTCTTTTGCTAACTCAAAACTCTATTGTTGTGTCGCACTGTCGCATGTAGTTTTTCGATGAAGTTCTTATCTCTTCTTCATAAACTGTCTTAGCAATATCTATAACTAGTTTAATTCACAACTCCACACCAAGAATGCTTTTCGGCTAGTTTGATGTATAAAAAAGTGCAACTTAGATTTTTTGAGTTAGTTTTCCGAGCGATGAATTATTTTAAGCGGGCTTTTCATCGTAATGGTTTCCCAATCAATCAATCAAATGGATAGAAGAGATCTTGAAATACTTATGTTATGAAAAAGTGCCTAACTCAGCGGTTCTCAACGTGGGTGATATCGTCCCCCAGGGGTATTTTGAATAAATATTTTTATGAAATATTCAATGTAAGTCGTAATATTTAAGTCAAAGTAATATTTATATAAATGAATACATATATTTTTCAGTTATTATTAAATCATATCGTATAAAATTACTTCATTTCCATCATCACGACACATGTCGAAAATTCCTACGGTAACTTTCGGTTTCTTCTTCCTAAGAGTAGTTAAAACTTCTGATACAGTCATCTGAAGCCAAATTATATTAAAATTTGTTTTGATAAAATAACATTATTATTTTTGGTACACCAAATAAGATTACTGTGAGTGTTTGTTTGAATGTTTGATGTGTTTGAATGTTGTGTGTTGATATTGAATTGTCTCTCCTACTCTTATTATGTGAGACTAATTTTATTTAAATTAAGATTTAATATTTAAATGTATTTTTAATTTAAAATCATTGTAACGTTTTAAATGATTTAAGTAGTGTTATTCTAATTTTTTAAACAAATAAATAAATTAGTATTTTTAAATATTTAATATTTATTTTAATTTTAACCAATGAAATACGTAGTATATTTATATTTAAAGGGTTTTTCAGATGTCAAATTATTTCAGGTATTCGGACAAAATTATTATACTACTTATTAACAACATCAATATGAGTTTTACAACACACAAATAATATCACTAAACAATAAATAAATAAATATTATTATATATCATTATTTAATTGGAATTTCAGACTGTTAAGATTCGTCAACCGTTTTTTCCTACAGCCAAAAGTTTGAAAAAACCATTTTTTCGACAAAAAATGAGAAAACAGCAACTAAATGACAACAAATTTTAAACAAACTTTCAATCAATTGCTCGAAAAAATTTTGTCGGGATTTTGGATTGTCGGGACTTTGGCTGTCTGGATTTTTGGGTAGACCCGAAATAAAATGACAGACATGCATTTACTTAACGATATATGAAGATCTTTTGGAAGCCTATGAGAACACGGCTGGTAAAGCTGATAATTTTGAGGATCGGTTAAGATTAGCGTTTGAGAGGCAGGGAAAAGCAGCAACGAATTTGGAAACCCTTTGGAATTATCGAAAAGGCACATACTTTTGACATCAATATAAAAATAATTTATTTATTTAGTTAATTTATTAATAATTTTATTATTAATAACTTTTGACATCAATATAAAAATAATTTATTTATTTAGTTAATTTATTAATAATTTATGCAATTAATTAATAAATTTGTGTTTGGGCAGATCGGAAGTCTTTCCGTTTTCCAGATATGCTTAATATATTTAACTAATTAATACTATAATAAAATTATGATTTCTGTTTGTGTGAAGTTCCCGATGATTAAAGTGATACGTTTAAAATTCGTCAGACCTGGCGAAACATGTTTACTCTAGTTTTATTTATAAGCAACATCACAATAAGAACATTTATTTACAACACAAACAGAATCCTTATCAGTAGCAATTTCTGTGGCAAGCATTGTTCTTGATTATGTTTTCAAATATATTCAAATCTTTAAATTAATTAATGAGATTAGAATAATATTAACTTTTCATTTCTCAAAATTTTATTGAATAAAAATGCATTAAGTAATTTTTAAAATAAACGTTAGTTTTTAAAATATATTAAATTCAATAAGTTAAATAGTTTACTAAAAATATTATTGAAATTTATAATTATAAAACTTTTAATTAATTACTATTTAAACATTAATCTCATTAAATTAATTACATTTGATTTAAATAATTAATCATATATCAATAATATTAACATATCAAATCATATATTAATCATATTAACATATCAATCCCATCTGGGTAGGAGAGTCACAAATCTAAACAGCATGCAAACAACAAAATTACAACATTCCGAATTTTTCCTCACATTATTATTAAAACATTTTTAAAAATTTACTTCAAAACTTTTAAAATTTAGTTCTGTATTTTAGTCTTATGATTTTACTTTTATACATTTTAAAAATTCCTTTTACAAGTTTTAATAAGTTGAAAAGCATAAAATTCAATCACTGGATTTTATAATTCCATTTATTATGTAACCAGTGAAGACAATGAAGAACGACTCAACTGAAGTGTGAGAGAGATATAATGACTCGGTGTAATAGTTGACATTTTCAAAATTTAATAAATGTGCTTAATGTGTCACTAGGTTTTAGTTCTTTTGAACTACTTTGTACCTATTTCGGCGCGCAGTGAGAAACCGTAATTAACGAATTAGAAATATAAACTGATAACAATTATAACTGACCTGACCATCATAAAATTGCAAATTGTCAACCTTTCCTGAAATACTTCCATGTCCGGCAAAATAAAAAAATAAATAAGTATTTTCTGAAACGCAGATTTCCGAAAATTGATTCAATAAATTCATCATTTGAATTTTATTCAAATCACAGAAGCAGTAGACCTAAATGAAAAAAAACGTTTATCATTTGAAATTAAAAATTGACTAACAACTGCGCTTAAATACCATAAATTATTTTTATTATTTAATTAATTAAACTTTTTAATACAAAAATAATATTACTTCTATGAGGAGTTAGTAAAAAATTTCACTTTGCCAAATAATTTAAGATTTTTTTAATTCAAAAATTTTAAAAATTGAATAAATTTTTATGTCGAATATGAATTGTGATCTTGAATGATAATTGTTTAACCTACACTCTGGCACAGCATTTTAATATTGTAATTATAATAAATAACATTATTTATATTTTCTTTTAGAATAATCATTTTAAATTTTTGTTATGGTATGTTTTATTTTTGATGTATTAATTTATGTTTTTTTGTGTTCTGTGTACATTTTATTTTTAATTCAATTGTAAAAAAAACTGTAAAATCAAACTCCTCCAATTACTCAAACAATTTCGAAAGTTCAATTTGGAATATATGAGATGAGTTGAAGAAAATTATTTATTATGTCAAAATTAAAGATGCGATTATTAAAATTAGCGAATTTCGTAAATGATCAAAATCAAATGATAAATTATAAAAAAAAGAAAAATTAAAAATCGTTTTCAAGAAAAAATTCAAATTTGAATTTATATACGAATTATATTAGAATTATATAAGAATTTTAAAAAATTGTGTTTTTTAAAAATCCCCACGGTAATTGGGCACAAAATACAAAGGTAAAAAAATCGATTAATGAATTTTTGTTAGAATAAATATGTATTACTATAGAAGTTTTACGTCTGATTAATGCTTTCAATTCAGAAAAAACATACAAAAGAAATTTACATTCTTTAAAGAAGCGTAGTTAAAAATATCAACTCAATCGAATTCTAATCACTGATCAATTTAAGAAAAATTATATTATCTCAAACAAATACAGTATTATTGTGGAATCAAATAATTTCAAAAGTTAACTCAAAATTATTTGAACATTGTAATCCGAACATTCGACTACTAAGTAATTATTTATTTACTCTTTTCATCTACTCTTATCATCTATCTATTTTTGTCTTATATTTATCTGTTTTATTTTTAATTAATACAAATTTCTTATATTAATTTTTTTTGATCAATTAACTCGCTTTTACAATAATGAAAATGCCATAAACAGAACTAACAACTTCTATAATAAATTTTAAAATTATATATGTTTTAGATGTTTATTAGATATTTCATACAAATAAAAGAAGTTAATGTCAGGATGGAAAATTTAATAAACGTTTCCCATTGTTGGATATTATTTTAATATTATTATTTTATTTAAATTTTTTGACCAAAAATATTTGTGAGACTGGAATTGATGAATTTTCTAAACGAATTAGAATCATTCAGATTCTTTTCGGAGGAATACCCCAAAAGGAATGTGAATTGTTTTTGAAATTGAAAGATGGACTAATACTTAAAATTAACCAATTATTAGGCTATTGTCGATTCTTAACATAAAATAATTATTTGTAACTATTTGAATTAGTAAACGTTTTTATTTGCTTTTAAATAAATTATACATTATTTGAATCAAATTCTTTGATCCAAATTAATAAAATCTGTACCACACTACACATTCCGAAGTGACGTTAATGAATCTGTTTACTACTTCTAAATTTACTTTTATTTCAAATGAATTATTAACACAGTAATTAGATCAGATTGATCTCAAATCGGTTTTGACTTTTAATTTTAAAATAATCTTTAAATATAGTATTGCAAAGTTTTCAAATTAAGTTGTTTTTGTAACTTCCGAATGTTGTCTTAAAACCGTTTACCACTTCCATCAGAAATTTTATAGTATAATCTTATGGCAAATTAATTCTCAACAAATTATTCCTTTTCTTTACAGTTATTCTAACGTAAATCTTGTTCCTTAATTTGAATATCACAACCCAAATAACCAATTAATGATTGGATTTTGAACGATGTATGTGTATGACTGCATTCAAACGAGATGCCTATAGATGGCCTTTATGATTGTTCTTAATAGTTAATTAGTTAAAAGAATATAACGTTATAAGGTAAAGATTTTAAAATTTTAACAAACATAAAATAACGTTTTATTAAGAAATTGTTACATGTTAAATTTATTTATTAAATGAAATATTTAACATGAAAAAATATAGATAATTATTTGTTTAAATAATATCTTTCTAAAAGTATTTTTCTTGAAAAATAAATTCTATAGATTTGTTATTCGTTGTTACAAGTTATCCGGGCAACGATAAGCGATTTAAAAATTATACTCGATCATTTGGAGAAATTTAATGGAAACTGCAGTTTTGAAATCTGGAAGAAAAAGTTCAAGATGATTATGAAAATCCAGGGGATTTTGGATCCGGCTCCATATCGTCCTTTTTTGTTGACGGATGTTCCGTTAAATATATACATGGAATTGGATGAAAAGAAACAAAGAAACTGTTAAGAAGTACTGCAAATCTTGGACAATTCATTCGGATTAACCAGACTATCTGCGTACAGCAAACTGATTAATTTGATATATTACGAAGGACAAACTATTGACAATTACGTTTCTCAAGTAAAGATGTTGGCATCAAAAATCGACGATCTGACCAAGGCAGCCTTTACGGCTGGATCGCCGTTCGAGTTGCATTTGAATTTAGAGCAGGCCGGCGATCAAGATTTAACCAAAATGGTTGAATATAGTCGCAGGTATTTTGGAATTAAAAAGTGCGTCACACAAAGTTCAATGTCAGCGGTTCAAAACGTTGGTGATGAAAAAATCGTTTATAAAGGACGAGGTGAGGTCAACGGCGATATAAGGAGTTCCTTTACAAAACCCCTTATGCCACATAACGGAAATCTGGTACAAACAAAGGTAAACCGTTATGAAAATTCTCAGCGGCAATCTAATGGACAACTAATTTGCTATAAATGTAAGCAACTTGGACATCTAGCAAAATATTGCAAGTCGGGAAACGGACAGGGGAGTTTGTAGGCGCCGGCTCTCTCCCTCTGACATTTCAGGCGCTGCCAACCATGACTGTCATTGTTAACAACAAGTCGGTTACAGCGTTGATAGATTCGGGTTGCTCAAAAACTGTTGTTTTGAAAGGGTTGATCAAGGGAAACTCATTACAGTCGTATAAGCAACGAATTGTTTTGGCTAATGACGATGACATATGTGTGGGGATTAGTGACGTGGAATTGACTATAGAAAATAGAACTATGAAAGTAGAATGTTCTGTCATGAAATACTTACCCTATGATTTGGGAATTTTAATTGGTATGGATGTTATAATTGAACTTGGAGGTGTGAAAATTAATAAGGATGTTATCGAATTTGGTGTGTGTGTATAAGAAGGAATAAAGAAAGCTGGTGACAATCTGAGTTGTGTCACGGGTGTTGTGCCAAGTATTAACCTGAACAAACACAATTATGAGATTGAATTTACGGATAATTGGACGGTTAAATGGAAGTGGAAAGATGAAGCGTCGAGTTATCTACCAATTCGACATTCGACCTTTAAGGATGACAAATCGAAAGACAGTCACAATGAAAATCCTTGAGGAGTGGATGACGAAGGGCTATTTAATCGAATATCACGAGAAGGAAATGGGTAAATCGATAGGATCTATACCCATATTTGGAATATTGCAAGTTAACAAATCCAAGATAAGACCGATCTTTGATTTTAGGAAATTAAACAATTATGTAGACATGTACAGTGGCTCAGCAGATATATGTTTGGAAAAACATCGTACCTGGCGGCGAAAAGGATCAAGATTTTCCATGTTTGATTTATCAGAGGCGTATATGCAGATTCGCGTTCACAAGGAAATGTGGCGTTATCAATCATGTATCATTAATGGTAAAAAGTACGCTGTAACCAGGATTGGCTTTGGTTTAAATATCGCTCCGACCATTATGACTGAAATTGTCAAGTGGATTTTAAATTCTGATCCTAGAGTACGTGAAAACACTGACTCGTACATCGATAACATTAACGTTGACGAAACTACAATCAAAGTTGACGAAATTAGAATGTTGTTCGAGAAATTTAGTCTTAAATGCAAAAAAACCAGAAAATCTCTCAATGGATAAAGAGGTGCGAGTGTTTGGAGTTAAAGTCTTTAAAGATAAGAATTCGATGAGATGGATGAGAGATAATCATTTCAAGGACGAGATAGTTGCCGAATCAATATCGCGTCGCGAGTTATATTCGCTGTGTGGCCCATTAGTAGGAATCCACCATGTTGCTGGTTGGCTACGTCCATCATGCTCCTACATGAAAAGGCTCAGTGAAGGAAAATGTGATGAGAAAATAGATGTCGAATTATTAGAGAAAATCAAATTTGTTTGGGAAAAAGTTAAGGAGGAAGATCCTTGTAGAGGAATATGGAGTATTGATGATTGTAAAGACGGTATCATCTGGTTTGATGATAGCCATTTTTCGATAGCCATTGGGGCAGCATTGGAAGTTAAAGGAAATATTATAGAAGACGCATCGTGGTTAAGGAAAACTGATGATTCTAGGCACATAAACGTAGCAGAACTAGAAGCAGTTGTAAAGGATCTAAATCTGTATATCAAATGGGGACTAACAAATACTGTAGTAAAATCAGATAACAAATCAGTTGTTTCTTGGATAATTGAGGAACTATCAGAACGAAATAAATTACACAAGAAAGCCTCTTCCGAGCTTTTGATAAAACGCCGATTGTCAATGAATAAGGAGTTGTGTCAGGAATACGAAATAATTTTGAAAATTGAGTTTGTTAATAGTGAAGACAACAAGGCTGATAAACTGAAAAGAATACCCAAACAATTAAAACGAAGCAGTTGCCTTTTGTCTACAAAAGATGACCTATTCAAACTACAGAAACTTCATGACAGATGTCATTTAGGTGCAAAGAGAATGCGATATCTGTGCGATAAGTTGGAAATAAATGTGTCAAATGCGGATATAAAGGATTTGATCTCGAAGTGTCAAAGTTGCCAATCTATTGATCCGGCGCCAATAAAATGGGAAACTGAAAAAAAACCCAACTTGATTGGGTTTTGATCCTGGTTTTGAGATGACGATTTGACTCTCAAATATATGAGTTTTTACACCTTTGATAATTAAATTTATTATCTTACACATTGCATTATAATTGCTGATGATGGAAAATGAAATCTGAAACATATGCAATTAAGATTTTTAAAAAGCTTTAACACAAGTATTTTTCATAAAAAAACATCTATATAGTCGTATGGGGAAATATATTTTTTCAACGTATGGTGTCTTTTTTTATATGATTCCGGGTAATTCGTCCAGAATTAGATAAAAATTAATGGTTTATTGTTATTTGATATTTATATATTTTCTTTCTATTCGAAGAATTTATTGTATACTAGCGCGCTCGGCCCGTTTCACGGCCCTCTCTTGCCGGGGGTTCAATTTTTTTATATTATAAAAGCCCAAGTCACTCACTGCCTGCCTCACTGCCTCACTAACGCTGTAAGGTAAATTTTTGAAATGATTTTATAATCAATAAAGAAATGATTGTATATTAATAAATAAATATATTAATATACAATCATTTCTTTATTAATTATAAAATCATTTCAAAAATTTCACAGCTTGTAAAAACGAATAACAAATCTATAAAATTTATTTTTCAACAAATAATACTTTTAAATAAATAATTATCTATTATTGCCAATTGAAAC
>MQRK01184129.1:0-15346 GCA_001938485.1 Girardia tigrina | reverse complement strand
TCATTGTTCTTCACATAAAATTGACTATTCAAAATATTTTGTTATTGATTTTTAGAACACAGGATATCGTTCTTGTTTTGAAATTGCAGGTGCACAGTTACTTTTTGAACACACTGTATTATTTATAAAAATGAATGAAAGTCTTTATAATTTGAATAACGGTGTTTAAAAAAAGAATGAATGTGTTTATATAAATGAATATAAGTTTTTTTTTATAATTTGAATGAAGGTGTTTATATGAGTGAATATATTAAATTAAGTTTGAGATTATTTTATAAATTAACCCTACAATGCGCAATTTTTTTAATTATCATAAAAAAATATGTCCAGTATTACAAACTGAACTGTCATTTTTGTTGACAAAATATATTGCATCTATGACTTTATGGGCAGTTATCATTCCATAGACAATGTTTTTGGTTCACAGTATGTAAACACTCAAAGAATATCACGTGATTAAAAGATATTGAGGTAAAATATGGTTGATTCAAATATGAATCACGGCGCATTGTAGGGTTAACAATCTGAAAAACTTAATTTTCTTTTATAATTCAATACTTATAAACTGAAATTTATAAAAGAATTATGAAATTTTCTTTGATTAAATTGTGATTATCTGTTTGTAGTTTTATTTAAAAAATGTTCTTTCCATGAACTAACCCTCTGAAGATGTTATGTTACGAAGAAAACATGAATTTTGGATTGTGGTCAATTAATAACTTGTCTACAGTGGCAATATTTTCGCTTTATTTATTATGTTTAAATTTTTTCTATTTTACCATCAGTAGAAAGTGTTTATCTTTTATAATATCATTAATTTTAATTCTTAATTACAAAAATATATTTTTAATTATTATTTTTAAATATTTATGTTATATATTTTTTACTCAAATACTAAAATTGATTTCTAAATTGTATATTTTAAAATAATCAGTTCTGAATATTTTAAAAATTTTTATTATTTCATTTAAATTTATGTGTTTTTTCTAATCTCACTTATAATATCAATTTTAAATTTGGCGACTATTTAACTTCTATTTAGCAAACTAATTCTTATAGTAACTATTATCGGCGATTTATAAATTATTATATAGATAATTCTAGAATGCTAGAATTATTCGGGCTGAATAATAATAAAAAGCTGAACTGGACAAATCAGCTAGAATTAACTTTAGATGTATTGAAGAAGACATTGATGTCCGGCCAGGTATTGTGTTTTTCAAACATAAAAAGAGACTTTATAATAGACACATATGCTAGTTTTAACACTCCTTTAGTTGTGTTGACACAGAAGGACAATCCAATAAAAGAACGAATAGCAGACTATTTATCGTGTTCAGTATATTTCCTCAAGAAGGGCTATTGTGTTACAATAAAAGAATTACTTTCCATGTATTATTTCTTTAACTATTTTAAACATTCGTTGTATTATAAATGGTTTACTGTGCGTACCGACCATAAAGCAACCACATTTATACTGCACACTAAGACACCTATTATTTCACAGCTTCAGACATGGATTAACTATCTAAGAAGTCTGAAAATGAAGTTACAATTTCGAAAAGGGTCTTTTCGCGCGAAATCTAATATGTTATCAAAGATGAATTGTGATACCTGTGCTCATTTTTCGATATAACACGAGGAAGTCAAGAACGAAAAAATAAAAATGCATTCATTAAATGTTGGATCAGAAGATGAAATTACAGAGACTCGAAGATATTATTTAAGACACCCACCGGTTGTTGTCGCATGTTGGTACAAGAAAAGTTTAGTTTTAGTTAAGAGATAGTGTGGAGTAATACAAACTGAAGGATAAGATCAAATAGGTTGTCTGAAGATATGAATTATGACTCTTACATTATTAAAGTAAATTTTTAAATTATTTAAAATCATTTCTAATAACAATAATAATCAAAAATAAAAATCAGTTACCTGGAAAGGAGAAACATAAATCTAAACACAAAAAGATTTTTTCCAAATAAGTCCCACCAAACAATTAACCCCCATTTCTCAAAAAATGATTATAAAAAAAGAGGATATGAAATTCGTACTTTTAGTTTTTATTGAAGACGGTGAAATTGGGACATTTTATTAATAATATTTATTAATAGAAATATTCTATTGTTTTTGTGTGAGCTCTAGTCGTTGGATCCACACAGTTTCCGGTATGATTAACTATTTGATGAATATAATTCATGCCAATCATCGTTTCAATTCATTGGTATGAGGCTCACATATCGGAAATGATGATTCAACCGGGAACAATTTAGGCCTGAATTATGTCATGTAAAGTGTTTGTATTTCGATCTGGTACTGCATATATGAACACTTCTTAAATCTCCTCAGAAAAACCACTGGTGGGGAAGGACTTGCAATGCGTGGTTTTTATACCGAGATACTTGTTTTTCATCGATCTCGACATGTGACCTTAAACTGCCAACAATTTTCGGAGTCTACAAAAAACGCCAGGCGCAATTTTCAAGAAGAAAGTTTTTCTAGTCGAAATCGGTTGTATGGCCTATACATAATTCCTCTGAGCAGATTTTGAATATGGCCATATTTCTGGACCAGCAATAAATGAATATAATTACTGTCCTAAACTCCATTCTAAACCAGTTCAGTCAAGTTTCCTTTCGAATACTGACATTATACCTATAAATGTCAGAAACAGTTGAAAGAGTCATTTATTGGAAATTATTACATAAAACGTTGTTTAACAGAAAATGATTTTAAAAATTTTATTTATCAAACATATATACAACATCATATAGGATCATCAAACACTCAAGGAAATCAAATAATAAGAGATAATGCCATTGAAGAGGATGAATCTCAGTGGGAGGTTGTTCTTGTTGCGACAGGAGTCATGTAAATCTTGCATAACTTTGGTAGAGCGTTCACAGGAGACTCGTTTGTTTTGAGTGGACTGTTAAGCATTTAAGAGCTTTCGGGTACTCACTCAGAACTTCAGATATTTCTTCAAAATTCTCAAATTGTAACAAGTGACTGCTGGACCAGCGGTCATTCCATGACTAAGAGATGAATGAACATATTTTACGCAAAAAAGTTCCAGATTTTTTGCTTCAGAATAAATGCAAGAAGGGTTAGAATGGTACGAGTGTTTCAGCGTACATTGCTGATGTTTGGGACCTGTTTAAAAATTACGAAGCAGATCTATTTCCTATCAGTAAAGTGTCAGAAGACATGACAGCAGATACAAAAATTTGAAGGGTCAAATGACGTGTCTTTTTAGGAGCATGTAACTCTATTCATTCAAATATGTTTCATAAATCACCAGGTTGTATTTTCTTGGTGATGCTTGACACTGAACTAGTTTCTCTGTCCAGGTTTCCATGTTCTTCTCTATGTTTGAAGAACTCTTCTGGAACGATATATTCTCTTTAACTCAGCAAATGAAATAGGAAAACATTTAATATAAGAATTAATTACATAACAATTTAAAGAAACAAAGTTTTCATATATCAAACTAATATGTAGTATTGAAAAATACTATACAATTCTCTGGTACATACATTTTGTACACGTGCTTTTGATGACTAATGTTATATATATATACATGTTTTGTTCTTATCAAAACATCATCAGGTGGCTCGTCCATTGATAGAACAGATTTCTAAAATTACCAAAATAAAAGCAAAAAGAAGCATGTATCAAACAGAGAATATTTTTCGAAATTCTGATTGGATAAAAATATTTATTTTAAGATACTAACATTTTAATTAATTTTTTAAAAAATTTAAATAGTTTTATCACAATTACGTAACATGATTACGAAAAAAATACATGAAAACATTTCAAAGTTGTTTGTGCTTTTTCAATATATTAATGGGATTATAAGCGACATTTTAAGGAACAATGAAGTAAATATTACTGGTGTGTCCGTTTTATTCGAAAAATCATTCGACATTATAACATAAAATTGAAATGTTAGAATTAATTTTACTTGATGAAATGGCAGAATAATCATGGTAAAAAATTAAATGATATTCGAAATCTTTATAGCAGTAACTATCTGTATATTAATCTTTTTAGTCTACGTAAATCACACCACAATAAAACATCTTCTTTTTATTATTTTATTATACGACAAAAATATTTTCGGAAATTCTTTTTTTTTATTTTGGTATATAAATGTTTTTATTTCGCTTTATTTTTTATAGATATAAATATGGATTTTTTATATATTGTTAAATTATAACTATTCGAATTTATTTTAATCGGTAATCAGACAATTCGACACAAATTTTTTAATTCGACACATTTATTAATTCGAGATATTTTTCATTCGACACATTTTTAAATTCAGAATCGAAATGGTTCCAGCATCTTATTGGAAACTGAGGAGCTCTACCAAGAGCCCCTCAATATAATTTGATAAGAAATATGTGAGAATGTCATTGTACCTATCCTCATCAGGGAATGTTGTAGTAAGAATATCAAAAAAATTCCTGGCATCAGTATCAGGCACAAAAGCCAAGGCACAAAGTGATTTTAGCCTAAGTTTGATGTCAATGTTGCTTTCATATTTATTCTTTAATCCAACAGTGTTGACTTTTCTGATAAGACTTTGCCAGAGGTGAAAGTAGCAACCTCTAACATCTACATTGGGAAATGCGACTTTTGCAGCATTCATGCATGCCATTTCAAAATCAACCAAGATTTTTGTTGGTGACAACTGCGGCAGTAGTTGTTTAAGAATTTGAAACATCGTGTGATAAGTTTCTATCCTTTTTTTGCAAAAGAAAGTAAATGCAAGGTGAATATGATGTGCCTATTTGAGAATGCCAAGTATGAAGCTGATAAAATATGTCAGGTGACTTGTCAATTGTTCCATCACCATAAATGGTGTCATTGTAAAGTTTAAGTAATAGGTCTCTGTCACCAAATGCCAAAACTCTGTTAGGATTATTAGTCCCGGAATCATACAAAAGTAGTATAGAATATTTGTCAGGAATCACAAAGTCAGGTGCAGTTGGATTGGGAATATGATCAGCCTGTTTCTGCCTATGCAAGGTTCTAACAATTGATGATTTCTTAGGCATATGACCAAGAATGTCCATGCTCAAGCTTCGTAATGCATGACCCATCACATTTTGGGTAGTGGCACCTACTTCCTTCATGGCAACCTTCATTTTATTTTGAGCAATTTTCGCCACAACCTTCTGAGGGCAGGAATCATGTGAATGAGGCTCACAATGGTATACATAGGAAGCTCACAATGGTATTATGATCGTCAGCTGTCTTAAGGAAAGCATGACATCTTGTACTTTGATACTGCTGCATCTCCAAGTTATGACTCCATTATTAGTGCGAAATTTAGAATACTCAAACCATAGATAAATTAGGACCAAATTACCTCTCTCAGTAGTAGTGAATTCTATAGTGAATAGATCTATCGTAATTAACAATTTGAAAACTCTACATAATATAAATAATTAAACAAATATTTTATTTTTAATACTGTTAGTTTTTAATAAGAATTGCACAATAACTTCGTTTCCCAAAAATATATTTACTAATTAAAACAAATACATAAAAAATGCGAGAATTAATGATGAAATAATTGGAACCACATTTGAATAATTTTATATAAATTAATATTTATTTGAATGATTATAATTTTGAATATTAATTTAATAATACTAATATTCTTCCTAACAAATACCATAAAAATTGAGTTTTTTTCATATTAAATTGATTTTTTTATATATATAAAATATATAAAAATTGAAATCTATATTCAAAATAATATGACAGGCTGAATTGTAAACGAATGAATTTTTAAAACATTAGTTCATATTAAATTGATATTTTTATATTAAATACAGAAAGAACCCATTAGTCTAACTAAAAATATAGTTATTGAAAATGTCGTGTTTCAAAAAATGTGTAGTAATAATGAAAATTTCATTTTAGTTATTGGTCGTATTAAAAAAGTGTTGAATTAAAAAAAATTAATCGAATTTTAAAATGTCGAAATAAAATCTTTAAAATTAAAAAAATATGTCGAATTAAAAAATTTGTGTCGAATTGTCTTGTTTCGAATTGCCTGTTCGAATTGTCATGTGTCGAATTGTCACGGAACCATTTTAATCATGCCTACTAATTTCATACTTGATAGCCTAATACCTCCCTTATATATTGGAAATCTTTATTTTTGTCTTTTGTCATTAATAACTAAAATTTCAACATCTAATCATTGATAAAATAGTTAATTAATAGTATTCATAAATTATATATACTAATAAAGCATTGTAATAATTAATTATGATTGCAATTGTAGTAATGAAAGATGAAAGTGCAAGAAGATAATCGTTATGTACCATAGCTCATGTGTTACTGGTACATTTTATTATAACTAAGTTAAACATTCATACATTTCATAGAAAAATTAGTTATAAATTAGAAATAGTTACTTCTTTAACTTCATGAAAATATGGCTAAATATAGTAACCGATAAACAAATAAATAAATAATATAATAGTACTTCATCAATACCGACATTAATACTTGGACTCAATTTCTGAAATCCACCTGTACAATTTACTTCAATATAGAAATGACCGCGATCTGTTACTCTAAAAATCATTTATATAAAAATTCTTTTAATATACATTTAATTTAGAAACATTAATGTAGCAATAAATATACTAAAAAATTTATTTTCAAAAGTTGCAAAGGAATATTGTTTAAAATATGCTTTTGTTTTTATCAAAACTGATGAGTAGTTCGTTAGAACCTGATCGAATTAAATAAAATTCTAGAAAAATGTTTACATGGAATTCATAAATATTACATCGACTTACATCTAATATTTCGTATTATTATTACTAATGTCATATTTTCTATCAACTAAAAATGCATGATTAATAAATTGATGTATTTTGCATCATGCGTTTTGACTGAAATGATTAATAGGTTAATCTTTGTATATGATCAAATTAACCGTTAAGCATGAATCTGTATAAGTATTTTCATGTGGTAATTACATTTTTTAGTTTGGAAGGTTGACTTTTATTAGACAAGTCAAGGAAGAGATTATATTCATAAAATGAAAAGAAATGCATAACATCAATCAAGAGGTTAACCATAACTAATATGAAACCCTTATCAAAGGTCCTTTACAATTATCATAATCAGTAGAAAACTTAGAATTATAAATAATACTGCTTATATTTTACCGATTCATAAAGTTTATGTTTGAAATGATCTAAAAAAACGATCATTTTTATACCATACTTTAGCTTGCTTTCTATATACAAAATAGAACTAATATTTATTAACTATTCAATTATTGGCTTTTAATATTATTTAATAAACTATGAAATATATCTTAAAATAAATATCTAAATAAACAAGTAACTAATAAAATCAATATATTTTAATTTTTTATAAATACAATTACTAAATTTAAGAACTTTTTTAAAAAAACAAAATAAAATTGATTTATTGTTGTATCCTTGAATTTTATTCTCAGAGTACCCTTATTCTCTAAGAAAATGATTGATCAGCATGTATAAATTAGAGTAGTGAGCATCAACAGACATCTGAAATGCATGGTGACAACCCTCTATTGAATTGTTTGTTAGTGGTAGAATGTCCTGTATTCGATTTCGAACATTCAACGATTTTACCGAAATCTCAGACTGACTCAGCAGTTTCGTCTCAAATATACAATATAATTATTATCCCAGTAATCATACAAATTTTCAATAACATCTGGCCAAACACCATTCAGTTTCTTTGAAAGCAGTATTTATATCGGCAAGTGGAACAAATGGAAGGTACATTTTCATCATAAGATAAATACCTGCAAGATTTGTGCTAGTCTATTAAACGGAAATACTGTACTTTCTGCATTTTAACTTACCTCCTCAAAATCTAACATCACACTTTGTGGTGCTAGTATCGGTCTGAGCTGAAATAATTTCCTGAAGAGTCAAACATATTCAGCTTCCAGTTTAGAATTCAAAAGTGTAGCACACTGACCAATGAGTGTATGAACTGTGAAGATTTGTATGAATAACTCAGGTGCAGCCTTAAATGTTACATTAATGAACCAATGAGGACGTTTGTCCCCTTCTCCCGAATTTTAATTTATCCTAAAAATTTATAATTCTAAAATAAAAATATTTATTATTAATGATTTTTGATTTTTATTGTAAATCAGAAGTTTTTTTAATGAAAATAAAAAAATCAACGATCAGCGCTATTTTGTAGTTCGCTATTTGGCCGGGTCACCATATATATTTCAATTGTTCATCCCACATTCATTCGTCCCGAATTTATTTTAAAAGACCTTCTTTGGTAGATTTAACTTTTTTGCTGCTTTTTAGTTTATTATTTTCCTTTTTCTTTTTTGTGTAAGATAACATTTAAATATGACCAAACAGTTTAACGCTAAATAAAGTTAAGTGCATGAAAAATACACATACATCATAGAATTTAATTGCAAAATTTATATTTGTTATTTGAATATTATATATTTGTTTGGAATCTTGACAATTTTTTACTTCTGTTTCGCAGGATAATTAGCATTTTGATAGTTCCAAATTATACTAGATAATATTTAGCAAACTAAAGTTGTTAAATTGCTTTAAATGCGCAGAAAGTTTGTCTACCTTTAATATTGGTAACGTAAATCTAACAATAATTTTATTTTGTGACTGTAGTGACCTACAGTCACTAATATATTTATAAATATATAAAAAATTAGAATTAATATAATAAATAAAATTGATTTTTGCAATCGATAAAAAATGCAAATATGATACCGTTAAACCGTAATCAATTATGGCAACAATTATCGAATTTATTGTGATCTTTAGTCGTAAACCGAAAATTTATTCACGTGTACCGAAAAACAGAGTAAAGTTCAACAGAAAACCATTCAACAATTATAAATCAAAAACAATTTCACAACAACATTTTCTATCTCGAACCTCAATATCAACTTCAATTCATCAATTCACATCATCATTCGTCGTCATTGACAGTCGTCAAAACCAATAACAACAATTCTACGAAACCCGGCAATCGTGTCTTACTTGAAGAATCTCTCTCGAGCTCGATTAACAATTCTAATATTTGCAGTCATCTACTCATCAACAAAAAGAATCTCAACAAATTATTCGAACACTTGTGACCCGTTTTTCGACGTCTCAATTATTTGACAATCAACTTTATTCCTCTTTCACGGTCACAGAACACGTTTGTGAATTTCCTTTTATTACATTGTTACATTGCTTAGTTAAATTAAAATTGATTTTTTATATTTTTATTTATAGAAACAATTTTCAAAAGACCTCATTGAAACATAGGTTTCAGTTAGATCTTTTACAGTGACTAAAGAAGGACAAATGTAACTATAAAGATTGCTTTTTTGTGCTACAATATTTCTTTGCAATTAATTTCTTAAATAATTATTATAAATATTTTATAATAAACTAGCAATACTAAAGAAGAAAAAGTAAATTAATACTTGAACATTATTAATTCGAGTAATGATATATAAATTCGATTGTAGATTACAAATTGTGTCATTTAGATCCGTCTTTAAAATTTATTATTTGTTATTTGCTAAATCAACAGTATAACAATGATCTTATGATTATAATCATACTGCTGATAATATAATATAAATAAATATAATATTTATATAATATTTAAATATAAATACTCTTTTTAATTTAATAAACAAGTAATAATTGAATGATAATTACAAGTATTAGTTTTATTGTTTAAATGTAAAAACAAAAAATATTGAAAAATCGAACAAGTAAACAATAAACTGTTTCAATCATCTTTAAGTAAAAAAACAAAAAAATATAAATTATAAATTTTAATTAAGGAAATTATGAAGTATCTAAACATTTTTTAAATAGTTGCACCCCTGTGAATTGTGTTACTGCTTGTTAACACGGAAGTGGTAATTGGCCAAAAAGATAGTAGTCAGGGTTTAATAGTAATAGCTTGTATCTTAATATAATTGATTATCCTTGAAAATGTGAACTTTATTTTAATAATAATGATGAATTATAAATTTAAAATATTGCTTATTCATATGAAAAAATAAACGAAATGACTGATTTTTAGAATTTCGAAAAATAAAAAGATGATGAAGAAAATATATGAAAAAATATTAATAACATAAGCTTAGATATTTTAACCCTACTACTCACTTCGACTTTTATGTTGTTTTTTAATTTATTTTTTCCTTTTTCTTTTTTTTGTAAGATAACATTTAAATACGACAAAACAGTTTATCGCTAAATAAAGTTAAGTACATGGAAAATACACATACATCATAGAATTTAATTGCAAAATTTATATTTGTTTTTTGAATATTATATATTTGTTTGGAATCTTGACAATTTACAATCTTCCTTGATTAAAATTTTTGAATCCACGACTGTTGGTGTTAGAGCTGGTGAAGCGCGGGGGCGGCGTCCAGGGGTTGGGAAATCAGTGTTTTCGGGGCAGCAGGAGGAGAAACACAACGTAATCTCACCACCATCACCATCGCTCCCTGACTCGCTCATCTCGATCGCCAGATCTCTGCGGCAAATAACTGCGACAAGCACTCATTCTCCATAATCTCAAAGCAACTCCACCACACTCCGTCAATGTCGAACGAACAATTCGTTAATTTTGTAACAATGTTTATACGATGTTCCGATAAAGATTTTACAAAATGCTCCTTCGCATTGAATGGATCATCTAATTTTAAATGAGCATTTTTCGCTCTAGAACAGGCTTTGGCGATTAATTTATGATCAGCCCAATTTTGACGTCGACTAGAACAAATTTATTATATATAACAATACTTTGCGCATATTATCCTCTCTCGAAACGTACAGCACCAACGTTAATATTAAACGTTCAATTTTTTGGATCAAGTTCAATAACTTCATTACAATGATCAAGAGCGACTGAAAAACTCTTCGACTTTTTGACTAAAAATGCCAATACTGACCACACAAACCAAAATAAATTTTATAAAATCAAATTTTCGCAAAATCTATTTTAATAAAAACTAAAACAAATTCTTTGATTAACTCATTTAAACAAACGCAATTTTAATTGTTTTCGATTAATTAAATTTTCACATTTTTTTAATAACAATTTTTTTTCCATTTAATTTTTGTGCCATTTGGCCTCTTGTTATTTAATCATTTTTTTATTTAACTTTTTTTCTTTTCGATCAAAATTCTTATAATGCAATTCCAGTTTCAATAAATTCACACAAACATCATCTAATTCATTTATACAAAAAATCCAATCAAAAATATATCGGAATTGCAATCGCAAAAATTCAAATTCCAACAAAAACAAAAAAAATATCAGTCGAAATTCTCTCCGTCTATTTTTTTCATTACTCAGCAAAATATTCAAACATCACTCCATTTGTTTATTTTTCATCGATCGATTTTTTTGTGTGTATCAATAGAGATCGAACTGATTCGACTTATTTATTGGCCAACGAGAATTACCAGATTTTTTGTTCTTCACACACACCGAACGGCGGTAGCGAATCGGATCATTTGAGATCGGTCGAGAATGAGACTTATGACAATTTTCGAATTTTTATCTTTAATTTTTGGAGTTTACTTCGATATTGGCCCCCACCATCCGAATCGATCAACAACACTTGATCCCGAGACAGTTAATCCCGGACACTTAATCCCGAGACAGTTAATCCCAGACACTTAATCCCGAGACAGTTAATCCCGGACACTTAATCCAGAGATAATTGGAGGTAATTTGATCCCGAAGACCTAGATTGTTGATGGAACCTTTGCACTTGAACCCGTGGTGTTTTTTTCAGCTTTATTCCATTCATTTTGTATTTGGAGATGGAATAAATCAAGTCGGCCGCTGCTTGATGGGTCGTAATGCAGCTTATGGCTTATCACTCTTTAAAGTTGAACAGATGCAGTGAAACAGCGACTGCATGAATTTTGAGAACGACAAACTCAGTTGAACGGTGGCATCATGACCTTCAGTCACTCTTTCAATGTCATCACCAGACAAAGTGGAAGTTCATGAATTGGATCAGAAGTACATCAACGAACAAGCAACACTGCTGCTTCACGGTTTTACCAGCATAAGACACACAGCTTAGAAGAGATATCGTACTTTGACTAAAAGAGTAAAAAGAGCTGTGATTGCCTATAATCGTGTTGAGGTACTTGTGTTTCTACGTGCAATGGCTTATATGTCACATTCCTTAAAGCTAAAGTTGTTGGGTATTCGATTAAAATATCGTTTTATTTTTAATTTATATTCAAATATTACTCTGACTCCAAATAAACAAAATGTTTCTTCCAACAATAATATATAAGGAATGAACACAATTCTTTTTAATAAACTTTATTTGCAAATGACACTTGAGCACAAAATGAATTTGAAAACTTTATCGCCAAATCAAATATTTGAAGCACACTCAATCAATACAACTCAATATCGATTTTTGAACGAGCAATATCTGTAATTTTAAAAATAACAAACTTTCTCCCTTACAGGATACTCAATTTGTAATTATATTTAAAAACAAAAATAAAGATTACCGCAATTCATTACATAAAAACTTTAATGGAAACAGCAAAATATATTTTGTCCGAAAAATTGTGTGAGAATAAGACTAAAATAATAATTGTTTATATACTAGTTTTTCCTAGCCTTGAAAATTGAAAAACTAAAACAAATCTCAAAATATTTACAAATATTTATAAATTTCATAAAAATAATCAAAAAATTATTAATTTTAACTAGATTATTATTTTTAATTTTTTTTATTATTTTTTTTAATTTAATTTATATTTTACGGAACCCCAACAAAGTTTAATTAATAAAGCTATTGTTTATTGGAGACTTGTTATTTTTGTTATTATTAAAGGTCATCAGGATTAAATGAAATTGGGATCAAATGTCCCCTGGATCAAGTGTCTTCTGGATTAAGTGTCCTCGGGATTAAGTGTCCGGGATTAACTGTACGGGATTAACTATCTCGGGATTAATTGTCCCCGTACCAAATTTTTATATCCCTAGTCTCCTGATTATTCAAACAAACACTAACCATAACTATCTTTAATTTTTACATTCTCGAAAAGATATCAATTAAAAATATTTAAATTACAAAAATAACTTTTACAATAATACATAAATAATGTTCGAATTCTCTGAATAATTCATTCATTTCAAACAGTCATTCAAAAAAGCTACCCTCTAAAACAACAAGTAAAATTTCTATTTAAATATAGTTTCATATGGGTTATTTATTTAACACATTTGAGGGATTATACAACATTAGGAATAATAAAATACATTAAAAATTATATTAGTGTCAGAGCCAAAGGTAGGAAATTTTATGGAAACTTGCTTTTAAAATCAATGAGACATTGGTGCTTCAATAACTTCCTGTGAATTACAAAACATGAGAAAATTTTGTATTAAACTTTTACTGCAAAAGCATATCAACATAACTAGCTAGGTAAAGATAAATGCAAACATAAGAACGAAAAGAAGATGCATATAGTAATTTCATAATCACTTATTTTAAATAATAAGAAGAAACAAAATATATGATTTATTCATATCCGACTGGAGGAAAGAAAAATATATAATGTTTTCATTACTGATACACGGATATATTTAGCATTTTATGTATTTAAATTTTATTATAATCAATTTTTCAACACAAGATTTGTATTTATTATACTTAGTTTTACTTTTTAATCAAAGATTTATTATTATTTTTGAAAATTCGAATTCAGAAATAATTTTTAAAACATTTTTTTAAATCGTTTAATATAAATTGTCACCTATTTTTCGATTAATTTAATTCCAAACTAATAAATCAATCATTAAAGAAATATTTTTTTCTTCCTAAATATAGTTTTAACCAATCCGTGACGTCGTACTTTCAAACAGGTAGACAATCATTTACATCCGCCTTTACGTGCTTTATTATGTTTATTAGTATTATTGTTTTATTATTATTATTATTATTATTATTATTATTATTATTATTATTATTATTATTATTATTATATTATTATTATTATTAATTAAATTGATAATACATCATGTATGTTTGACAACAGACCCGATAACTTTAAGACCGTTTTTGTGCCTTAATTCATTTATTTATATTTATGGATTTATGAGTTAAAAATTGGTATTATAACTTACATTCAAAGTATATATAATATGTGTGTGTTGGGCCGAATTTTCATTTTGTATGTTTCAAATCCTTTTTTGGACTAAAAAGTAAATGCAGGGCAAATATGAAATCCTACTGTTCAGTTTATAATTGATAAAACATACATTAAAATTCATTAAAAGTTTCTTCACAAAAATTATTTCTGAATTAATAAATTGTTGTAGCACATCCCAATCAACGATGGCGATTATTTTATGTTCCTCTATATAACAATCAGTCTCTAAGTAAGTCTATACATACAAAAATAAATAAGAAACATTAAAAATTTATTGTTTTTTTTGGAAAGAAATCTGATATATTTAGCACGGTTTTCCCTTTATATTATCTTATGATTAAGAGATTTTTGATTCTGATAAAACGTGAATGTATCAGGAGGATGATAAATCTTCTCATAATGCATGTGAAACTCAAGAATTAAATAAGACTGTAAAATTTATTATTCCAAAAAATTACGGAATAACAAATTTTACTCAAAAATTAATAAAAATTACAACAGTTTTTTTAACGAAACTAATTAGTGAAGGCAGCAACAAAAGAAAATTAATAAATGAAATAATAAACATAACCCGTGCATTTGGTACCTTTTTATTCAAGTCTATAACATATAACAAGCGAAAGTACTCGGTAAATAATTAATTAATTTGTCTAATTTAATCATTCATGTTTATCGATTTCATTTTTGATTTTTTATATTAGCTTATTAATGCTGTTGCTGCCACAACATACATTTCTAGTGATGACTGATTCCTTTTGGACTTCGAGAACTTCATCCACATTATCCGATAGAAACTCATTACATATTTGAGGATACTAATGCGCCGAGTCGCTTCAAAGACCATTTCATAAATATTGAAATAAAAAGTGCATTAAACAATGTACATATATATAATATTCTCGGACAATCCAGGAGGAGTAATGCAGTAACAAATGCAGTCCTAAAGGCAGACATAACCAAATTTCCAAAATAATAAATGGTCGTTTTACTGAAACAAATAGCAATATTGAAACGAGCTCCCATACAGGATTAATTGTTTTTTTTCTTGCTGATGAAATCACCACTTGATCACTCTTTTCATAAACTAATAATAATTCAACATTTGA
>MQRK01184125.1:9423-22273 GCA_001938485.1 Girardia tigrina | reverse complement strand
TGAGTGTGTTCTGTTATTCTAGTACGGTTTCTACAATGTACGAGGATTCACACTTGTGACATTTAAACTAATAAACTAGATTAGCAAATACATTCCAAGGAGTTCGTGATTTAGTACTAAAATATCTCGTTAATTTATTTGTAATAAATATTACTCAAAAATTGATTATGCAAATGTTGAAAATACCTTACTCTGGAGAATCAATGGATTTTAGAAAATTTTTAATTAAAGAATATCTACATGTTTTAATCAGAGTAAGGTATTTTCAACATTTGTATAATCAATTTTTGAGTATCCTCAATAATATTTGCTTCTGTATTTTTATCTTTCATTGAATTTTCAAAAATTGAATCAACTTATCTTTGATTATTTTACTCTAATTATTTTACCGTATCTTCCAATTTTGAAACCGCAAATCATGTATTAAATATTCCTAAATGACACTTGAGGGATAACATTTACACAAAAAAAACGATCGATTAAAACATTAAGGTTACATATGACAATTTATGTATACAAACACGGGCTAGGAAAGAATTAAATAAAGAAAGCATTGAAGAGCACAAACAAATAATCAAATTACCCTATTCTGAAGGATTTTAAGCATTTAAGAAAAGTATTTGCAAAAATATAAGTAGTGTCAAAGTAGTTTCAATTACATCCAAAGTTCAAATCTTTCTCTCAAATAAATCGAAAGCGATTTATAGATCACAAACTAATCTGGTTTATAAATTTGATTGTCATGGGTGTAAAAACTTGTACATTGGAGAGATAAATCGTCATCTCAAAACCCAGATTAGTGAGCATTCGCAATCAAGTCGATCAATCAAGGTTCTTCATCATGGGTTACACAGTAAAAATAGAATCTCTTCTGTTTCAAAGGATGAATTTTCTGTTTTATATAAGGGTTTTGATTCACACTATGAGCGGCAGTTCTGAGAATCATTATTAATACGATACTACAACTACATTAAACAATCAAAATGGATAAAGTACTGCCGTTTCAAATATTAATTTTTTTTAACATTTTGAGATTATTATCCTTTAATATCTTTGTGAGGAATATTTGGTGTGTGGATGTTTTTGTGTAGTTTTTGAATGTTTAAATGTTGTGTGTTGATTTGGGATTGTGCCTCTCCTAACCAGATGGATGATCAATATTTAATATCTTATATTCTGAAACTAATTTATTTAAATTTAGATTTAATATTCAAATTTTTAATTTTTATTATTGCAACTTTTAAATAATTTTATTGATTTTATTTTAGTAAATTTTTAAATAATTAAAATCAAATTAATGTTTAAAAATAACTATAAAAATATTTTATTTCAGCCAATCAAATTTAAATTAAATATATATAAATAAAATAACTTTCTCAAGTTAGTTCAGATTATAATGAGAGATATTGAAAATTGATTGATGGATTATAGTGAAAGCAATAATATTGATCATCATAAAGATGATAAGAAATGTGAATGTAATAAATGTTCTGTCAAATGTGTGAGTTCTCTTAAATATATAAAAAGAATATTTTTTGTACTCTTTTGAATAACTTTATACTATAGAGACATTTAAATAGTAAAAATAGTTGATAATGGAGAATATTCCGAAACATGTACTGTAATCGATTTATTAAAAAAGCTTTAACAAATTTTTTTAAACACACACACACATATATATATATATATACGTATTTAACAAATCTTTTTATTTTATTCATTTATATTATTAAGTATTATAAATGAAAAAAAAGTTTAGTGAATTGTCTGATTTATTTGGTACATTACAGAATCATCAATTAACTTTGTTACAGAAGTATTTCTCGCAACCTCGTACATGCGATTACAAATACTTAATAAAAAGCATATTAGATTTTTCAATATTTTTTTTATTTTTAAAACTTTTTGTAGACAACATCAATTAATAAATTTTTATCGTAAAATTGCATTTTTTTGTACTTTAACTTTTTCTGGTAATCATTTTCGACATAATCTTCTTTCGAAGGAAGACATGTGGGAATACCAAAGTCTGATAATTAGCACGAACGCCATTTGAGATTCCTTGTCAAAATTAGAAATTTTCACCAAAATCTTCGTTTACATTTTGTGAGATTTATTAGTTTAATTTCAATATTTGGAATAATTGTTAATAGAAATTTAAGAATTAAGTAATTTAAATTAAATTTAATTTCCTCCTAACATATTTGAATTAACAACCTTTTTAGAACAGTTCAGAACATTGAAGAGAAGTTGATTTTAACTAAGATGAGCCAGATTTTCTTTCGACAGAAGAATACTTTTTTCAAACATGTTTCTAGCAAATTGCAAACAAAATCATTAGAGCGAAAAAAATCATAAAAATAATTTATTGAATTATATAAAATTTCTGTAAAACAATAATATAAAAAATATTCCAAAGCCTTTGTCCTCGGTAACATAGGTATAATTTCTTAATCCTTCATTTGATTGTTAGCGTTTGTAAGCCATTTTTGGAGATATTTCATAATTTATATACGCTTTGCCACCTCTAGTATAACCAATGTACTTTTATTTTCGATAACTTCGGAGCACATTAAGACATCAAAACTAAAAAAACATTTTTTTCAATTAACATTTTAAATGTTGATAAAGTTACCGTCAGAATTTAAACGTTTTTAACAGCTACTAATCATTTTGTTGTTTTATTCAGATCTAAAGCCATACAAATTCATCCAGATTTTAACCCCTTAAATCAGGGGTGGACAAACGGTCGATCGCGAGCTGTTTGATAGTAGATCGCAGAAGTTTTTTCAGATAAATTTTAAATATTTAACAATAGATTTATCTGAGTAAAAAGAATCGTAAAAATAACATGGAAATACACAAATTTTCATTAAGATTTTAAATTAAGACTCGAAATTCAACGTTTAAAATTAAAATATATTTAAAGTTTAAGTTAATGGTGATTAAAATGATATGGGATTTTGTTTGAATATTTAAAAATTTGGCGTTGGTTCATGTATTAAAATAAACCGCACAGCAAATTATACTTTGAAAGTCTTTGAGACAATCTAAGTTAGCCACTGAAGCATTCTATGGATCTCCTATGTTTTGGGAAAACATAAAAAAGTATTTTAGTGATGGAAGCTTTCCTTGAGAGCAGTGAAAAATTATTAAACAACTTTAAAAATAAAAATAAAATTCTTAATGCAATTAAAGATTTGAAACTTTTTTGCCGACGTAATGGAGATATGAGTGGTAATGTAACTCAACAGTTGGAAGATCACGTACAAAACTGCAGCTTCTTTTCATTACAGTTTGACAAATGAATTGATGACATTGATATTGCACGAATAATTATGTTTATAAGAATGATATTCTACGATATTTCGACAAAAGAGGAATTTTTACCAATTCTTCCGATGATAGGTATGACGTGAGAAGAAGACATTTTCGCAACTATTGGGTTCTTGATCAAAAGACATTATCATGAACACAAAAATTTATTTCTATAACAATTTGAATTTTTTAAACAAATGTTTTTGAGGAACTTTTGTACTTTCTTTTTTACACAACCAATATAAATAAAAATAGATATATATAAAAATATGGTTAGTATATTTTTTACAAATTAAAATTCTATATTTTCTTTAATAAAAAAATATAGTGAATTAAAATTTTGTCACAAAGATTTTGTTGCGTCTTTTAATTTTTCAATTTTATGGTAGGTTTAAATTTACCTCTTTCTCAATTACATTTTCCAAAAAAAATTAAAATCGCTTTTTTTATTTAAGTCGAGTTAATGGTTTTACAATTATTTTTTAATTCCCATTTTAATTTCCATAATAATATTAATTACTTTTCCAAAAAAAATTATAACCACATTTTTAATTTACGTTGATTTAAAAGTTACCAAAATGGTTTAGTTTACTTTTATTTCGCAAATAAATATCAAACTTAAATTACTTTTTATTTTATTTCAAATAAATATTTTCATCAAATTTGAAATAAACTTTTTTTACTTTATAATAACTCTTTACATAAATCTTTTAATAACCCTATCGTAAAATTTATTTTATTTCTTACTTAAATTAATTTTTTACATGAAATTTCTGAAAATCTTATTTTACATATTTATAACAATATTTTACGGAATGTAATTGTTTATTTAATAATTTGATAAGATTCAAAATTTTTATATTTTATGAACGCTCCCAACAACAACATTTATTACATTTACATTATTATAAAATTAATAACATACTATGTTATGTTTTCTAATTTCTGAAAGAGTCGATCGCAGTTAAAGTTTTTTTTAAATATAAAACATTCTAGTCGATTGCAATTAAGTAATAAAAATTTTAGTCGATCGTACAACGTTGAAATGTGCCCACCCCTGCCTTAAACGATTATGTCGGCTATAGGCGCGCCGCGCGATCCTGACCCAACTTATATAATGACGGCTATATGCGCAGCGTAATACGATATTTATTACAAGTATTATTTATTATTTATTTATTACGATATCGAGTATTATGGATTTATCGATTTTCGTGGTTAAAGAAATAGTCAGATTGTGACCATTTTTCAGAAAAAATCGTCGTTTGAGGTGTTAAAGGAAAGTCAAAGGTTAACCATGTTCTCTAGGAAATTCTAAATATGTTGATTGTACAATATTTTATTTAGTTAATATTTTTTGAATTATTAATAATTCAAACTTTGCAATATCTCACATTGTGTAACTATTAGGAAAATCTGGTAAATTATTGTTCTTTGTTTGTCTGTACATTCATTTTACGTATTTTTATTATGCATTTTATAATTTAGCAATATTAGTTCTTAAGAAATATTAAAAAAATATTTTACTAATAATATTGATCATGAATATTTGAAAAATATAACTTATGGATATAAAGGATAATTACTGTCTTTCGCTTCTTGGAAATTATTTTGTGTTATTTATTTAATAAATTTTTTGTAATGTTTAGTTTACGTATGTTGAAATGAGCACTCTCCCAAATAATTAATATTAAACCATTAAGTACTAATGTTTTCAAATGTGAACATTGACTTTTTTTAAAATAAATAGCAAATTCCTTGAGATAAAAAATTGTTTTATCGTACAAATGTTCCAATTGGGGAACATTTTTATTATGAATAAAAACGTATCAAGATTTTGTCATATAATTTTATTTCTACTTTTTCTAACATTACAGAAGAGTTACAGAAATTTCCAAAGCACATCAATGAATTATAAAAAAATTGATACTTAACGGGTTAACAAACTATCTAATAATAGTAAAAAAATAATTAAATAATTGTTCCGCTTGATCCCAAGGTTGCCCTGAAGACCGATCAGTGGCAGCAGAGGTGCAAGGAAACTGATTACTGTGAGGAATATTTTAAATTATTTGAATGTGTAAATGTATTGATGCTGTGTGTTGATTTAAGTATGTTGAATTTAGAATGGGGATTCTCTCACCCAAATGGAAATTGGTATTTTTTTATTTAAATTTAAAGTGATTGACTATTCGAACATAATTAAAATAATCATTTTATAAGTTCATATCTTTAATTTCAGAATTAAAATTAAGTTTAGTAATTTTTAGTGAAATTTAAATTAAATGCATTTTTAATAATTTGATGACATTTTTATTATTTTGGGATTTATTGATAAATGGTAAAAATTAATATTTTTAATTAATATTTTTTAGAGGTTAAATATTTTAAAAAATAACTTAGAAAAATTGTTCGAATAATCATGATTAAAAACAAAAATAAGAAAACCAATTAGAAAGATGGCAAACGATGAAAGACCTTCTGAGAGTTGTAATGACTCTAAATGTAATTGGAAAAAAGATTCAAACGAGACTTCTTTAAATGTTCATAATAATTACAAAAACTCGGTTTCGGTGTGATGGGCCCATTGTTTATATATGAAATCATAATCATCTTTGATAAGCCGATTTAATGATCAAATTTTTAACGATATAAAATACAATTTAATTCAAAAATATATTTACAATCAGTGTCAAATAAAATGTCTACAACATAAATGTTTTTTTGAGAACGACCAAATAATAATAATATCTCTTTGTTCATCAAATAAATATCTCAATCCCCCCTCCCAGCTCAAAAACAAATCATAAATCAGTAAGTCAGCAAATCAGACCGCCTCTCAATTGGCGTCTTAAAAAATTAAGAAATCAAATTAAACGAAACAATTCATCGAGCAAAAAATAAATTCAAATCGAGAGAATGAATTTCATATTATCGAAACAATAAAAGTGATTTAATCACTTATTTTACAATTAATTAGTACTCGCTCTGGTTGTGATTAATCAGAGAGTATTTCTCTTTCTCGGTCAATAAAATTGCCACAAAATACTCACACACAACGGTGGTAACAAATATTCAGCCCACATACTGGTAGAAAATCAATTCAATAAGTCCCATGACTTGTGTGGTGTTAAAAAAAACACAAAAAACAATTTAAATTAAAATCCAAAAATTAACAGAATAAACAAAAATAATAATGTTTTGTTTTACTAATCAAAATTTGGCGAAAAACTCAAAAACACACGAATCCACAAGAACACCAACCAGAATCGCAATCAGTATACTCAACGGACTGTCAATCATCAACCCAAATATGCCCAGACGAGACGCGTGGATCTATCCCAATTATTGTGCCGATAGAAGTCTCTATCCTACCGATTCGGGTCATGTATTCGTTTTATACATCAATAAATTTCATGTTCCAGTTACGTCTTATTTCTTCCCGTTCCAAAGACGGAAGTTGGTGGTGCAAATTGCACTTGTATAATAATAAGACTGAAAAAAATACAGAATTCAATTCAGCAAAATTCGAATTTTTATTCTTATTTTTTTTATTTAATTCTTTTAATCATTTTTTTAAATGGTTTCAATTTTTTTTAATTTTTCTTTTTTACTATATTGCTTATATGCATATAAATCTGTATATAAAAAGACAATAAAAATTAACAAGATTGTTATTTAAATGTGGACCTGATGTCGATGAATGTCGAAATTGATTGTGAATTAGAGTTTTGGAAAGAGGATGGCGGAATAAATAACAATAACAACATATAATATGAATAATAATTTAAATTCCGAACCATAATAGTAAAAGAGAGTTTGTTTTATTGATTACTACCCATGTTTTTGAAATTTGCACCTAAAAACTAATAACAGATTTCTTCAAAAATAAATGTATGAAATCTACTGCAGTTTTCTTAATATGGCGTCTGTTAGGAATTAATAGTAAACGGAAAATTTTTGAAATAGACAATCGAAATTAAGTTAAATTAGTTAATTAAATATAATTTTATAAAATACCGGTTTAAGAAAAATTAAAACTTTAGTAATTTAGTTCCTCAATTTTTTTAAGAAATAATTAAATAAATAGAATATAAGTTAAATGTAAATTAAATAAAAAAACAATTTGTTTTAATAATTAGCAGAATTTTTCCGGGAATTGAAAATCAGAGTGGAAATTGGAATTATTAGAAGATCAACGCAATCAATCAATTATTCCAAATATTTTTCAATATCCGATAATTAAGTGTGATTAATAAATATAAGTTAGTGATGGATATTTGTTCTTCTCCGAGTGGTGTT
Source organism: Girardia tigrina (assembly GCA_001938485.1). NCBI lineage: Eukaryota > Metazoa > Platyhelminthes > Tricladida > Dugesiidae > Girardia > Girardia tigrina. Next base: position 14,653 of record MQRK01184125.1, on the reverse strand, counting down.
CCCACAGATTCTAACAGCGTCCACGGACAATTTGAACCTTAACATCAAAGACCAGAAACATACGACGGAACCAACAATAAATTGAAGGATTTTATTCGAGACTTCAAGCGATTTTCGAAATACTAAATTACGAAAGGTAATTATTGGTACAGCTTTCTTGGTCCAAAAATATTAGAGAAAAATATTAAAATGTACATGAAAATAATTATCAAGAAAAGCTTTGATCAGCATTTTCTAGAGTAAAACAATTTTGGATATGATGAATGATCTAGTAAAGTACGGTAAACCTATGTAGAACCTAAATGAACATCAAGAAATTCGACGATTTAATCAAACAATAAATGGGAAAGAAAATATTGAAAATCAAATTGCCAAACTTAGTTTATTTGAATATCATTGACAATTATGAAATGAAAAAAAGTTCTATTAAGATGTGCAGTAGAAACAATGGAAATAGAAGATGTGGTCCATAGAATGCATCAATTTCAGAGATAGGAAACATCAAACCCAATCAAATTATATAATGGCCAACCAAAACAAAATTCCGTAACACTCCTCAGTAAATGAACAAATCCTGAATTCAAAACTGACATAATGTTAGAGCGTCCTTTGTTAAATGAATGCCATCTAAAAGACTTCTTGCATCCAAAAATATGATTTTTCAGTTCACCAGTTTTATATTTACTTGACCTCAGCGTTTAAACATAAATATACCAATAGCTAAGCTCTGAAGTCTCCTATACCTAACGAACAGAAAAATAAAAATACTAATTTCACCAAGACTACATGAATTCAGTTTCAGTTATGCCTCAAGAGGGTTGCTGAAGTCCAAAGTGAAGCGAATAAACATTTTCTAATCTCATTCATATGTGACTTTGATGAAATTTCAGTTCCAAGTATCAACTTGGATACAACATATACAAGAAAATATCTTCAAATGTCGATCTCAACAACATCAGTAAAAAGATTGATAAATTTATTGCTTAAAGGGAATTTTAAAACAGCGGATTTTATGTTACATTTCCCCACTAATTACATTAAAAATACTGAAGAACAAACCTAAATGATACTAAATTTTAGGACGAATTCATAAGTGTCATAGTAAAATGTCCTAGAAATGACAAACATAAATCGAAAGAGAACATCTGCAATACTTATCGCACGGATTGAGTACATATTTATAGGTACATATTGAGAACATACTTATTCAAAATTAGAGGATCTTTAAAACTGTGACATAAATTTTAACTCATTTTTATTTTTTTGAGTTTTATTTGAAAAGCGGCTCAATTTTCAAATTGTTATTAATGCAATAAATAATTTTATTTTATTTACTTTATCTTTAATTAGTTTGCTCTAATTTGAGTAGATTGTATGAATCAGGAAGTGTATTTTTGTGTTATCAAACTCACAATTTTGCTCATTTGTTCGGCATTTCTTTAAGGTTTTTTATCATTTGAAATGCTGTTAAACATACTTTAAAAAGATCAATAATATTAAATATGATTCATGTATTTATTAATAGAAAACTTAATTAAAATTAAAATAGCAGGCCAAACTTTACAGTAAGTTTGAACAATAGAAACATTTTTATATTGATTTTTTTCTCATTCTGTCCTCCCGACAACACATTCTCTTACAAGAGTACGTACATCCTCCCGAGAAGAAATTAATTAGATTAAATAAAATCCAAGGTAACACTTTCCCGCACTTGCAAATAATGTTATACAAAATAAATTATAGTTCTTCTTTTATGATTTACCAATGTAAGTCCCACAGGTTCGTACAAGTCAGACGTTTACGTTTTGTATGTTAAATTTTATCTTAAATGTTTAAATTATTTGTTTTTACAAAGCATATATACATGGCGAAAGCTAGCTACGTATAATATTAAGGCAGTTGTATCAGAGTTTCTTAACAATTGATATATAGAAAAATAATTTTTAAAAGAACAGAATATAGGTATTGTATTAACTGTTCCTTATATTTTATGTATCTTTATAGCCATATTGTTTTTGCTATAACCCCTTTTGACCAGTCTTTGTGGCCAAACCGTTCCTTAAGTGACCAATCATGGCAAAGTGGGTAGAGTGATAAACGTCAATATCAATATATATATATATATATATATATATATATATATATATAACATTTAGATTTAATGGCAATTTATTTATAAAGAAAATAAAGAACAAACGCCATTTTAGTAGTTTCTTATTTTTCAAAACATGTTTCGCTATTACGGCATCATCAGTTGTTACAATTTCAGATTATAAGTCATTTATATGGCACATTGACTATTACGTAAATAATCTTTGTATATATATATATATATATATATATATATATATAATTAAATTAAAAAGAAAAATAATTATGATATTAAATAATCAATAATGCTATAAGCGATAATAAAAATTAAATTAAAATAAATGAAAGAATAAATACTAATTTGACTTCGTCGAACAAGAAACTGAATTTATTAATCAACTATACAATTTGACAATTCAGATCAGCTTTTTCTTTACTACGACTAAATATCAATTACCTATCATCTATCTTATCACTTCAAGATCAATTTCCAGTCATCACTTAGACGATCGCGTTCTCACTGACTTCTTTAATCGTGAATCGAGTCACTCAACCTCATCCGAACAAAGAAGAGTACATTGTAACATATCTAACACTACACTTATAAACAGGCACACGACGATCCCCCGAATACCGTGAAAAAATGTAAAATCTGTGGAATCCCGCGGAAAATAAGATTGCATGATCAATGATCATTTATTAATATTAAAAGTTGTAAAATGAAAAAAAACAAACTAATTTAATTTAAATTACGATAATAATTTAAAATCAATATTATCGATTTTTTTTAAATTCATTTTAAAAAAATTGCATTTTTTTCAAATCGCAATATACAACTTTACAATTTATTAGGACCACTTTACATTAATTAAGTGCACTGGATATTATATTTATATCACAATTTTGTAAATATTGAATTTTCAAAAAAAAATTAAGAAGAGTTTTTTTATAAATATATTTAGTTTTCTACATTTACTTTACAATTAATCTGTCTCCATATGAGATGTCGGAAAAAAAATTTTAATGTGGCGAAAATATTCTTTAAGATTAGACTAAATTTTCAGCCTGACACCAGGTTCTGTTTCTGAGACGAGCTCATATCGGAATTTCTTAGCGATAATGTTAACGTCGATCGAACACTTCCCTTTAGTTTATATAAAAGGTAGAGGTGCCCTATTTAAAATAAGATTCTCTACGCCTTCACCATCTAACTGCCTTGATTGAGAAGTATAATGCAAAGCTCCGTACACTCGTTGATCGTAACACATTCTTGGACATTATCGCCGATGAAATTTGTAATTTATATTTGTAACATATGTAAATGCTTATATTCATAGATAAGAATTTATTTAAGATACATTCTTTGACTCGATTCACGATTAAAGAAGTCAGTGAGAACGCGATCGTCTAAGTGATGACTGGAAATTGATCTTGAAACATAACAATATGGATGAAAATAACGATATAGATAAAATAATTCCTTGCACAGTGCGTATTTATGCATCAAAATGAAATGAACGAAATAAAAAATAACAATGGAAATGTCCTGTCCCGGCATATAAACTAGTCGAACAGACTGTCGCTTATTATCAATATTCGAGATCGATAAATCAAAGTAACACTTGATTGATTATTTTACTTAGTGCTTCCAAATTTTGATTTATCATCCTCTATTTTTTGTGATAAACTATTTAACTTCATTTTCTATTCCGTTAAATAATCGTTCAGCGTTGACTATAATAAGTATTGATATATTTTATTTTAGAAAAGTTATTTGATAATTCTTACACTTATTTCATTAGAAGAGGCTCAAATATATCGCATGATATATTTAATCCTCTAATAAATTATAAGAAATAACTTTTGAAAAAGATTTTCAAATTTTCTGCAATCTGCGTTAAATACATGCAAGAATTCCTTTCTTGACCAATTACCCATTTCAAAGGGAAAATTTAACTAGTACTAGATTAGGGCTGTTTGGAAGTCGCAAATCCTTGTTTTTTGTCCAAAAAATCCAGCGGGCTTTCGACTCCATTGCCAGGAGCCCAATCTCGTTAGGAGATCGTTTATGGTTTTTTGATTCCATGGAATGAAGGCCTTCTTGTTAATCTAATCATGGTAAGTTTTGGCGTTAATATTAATGCTTTTGTCAATAAGAATCAACTCCGTTGTGCGGTTTGCAAAGACTTCTTCCCACAAAATTGATTTTTCTAGAAATAACGCCTTTGTTGTAGCTTTTCATTTAAGAATGTCCATCACCGGTCTTTTACCGTCACATCAGAACTTTGTAGATTAATGAAATTGAACACTTGAACACTTTTTGCAGCTGCTTTCATTTCTGATCGGCCTAAATTGACAAAATTAAATCGATGCTACAAAACTTTCGCCGTATTTAAAATTAAAAACAATTAAGTAAAAAGACACTAGAATAATTTTTCTTCAAAAACAAAATACAGTAATTGTACAGAAGAGGATCTGTGAAAGAAATAAAGGAAATAAATTATACGTACTTATCGGCCACCCTATATATTCTCTTTATCTGTCTGCTGTAACACTTTTTTCAAATCTTGCTATTGAATTTTCGATCATTTATTTTTTATCGTAGCGAACTTCAATTTTGCATGTAAGCTCAATATTAAAGACCATGTAATGTTCAATAATCATTTCAACGATACTCAATGATGTTAATAAACTATTTATCGATTTAATACTTTTGAAAATTTTGAGGTAACAACTGGAATAGGCCACCCGATCGGAAATGAGAAAAAATGAGGAAATGGTGTCTGATTCACGACAGCGGTTTGTCAACATTGTCATACAGTGCCGCCCGTAGTTCTATTCTCTTTTTTCATTCGAATTTCCGAAAAATGAATACCCGGAACTTCGTTAGTTTAAGTACCAAAATAGTCCTGGTTTCCTCATCCCAGCAGTAAACGTATTTTTCTACTGAAAACCACATACAAATAGTACATTGGACGCGGGCCTTTTAATAATGAAATATTGCTTGTATAAATGTTATCCTATATTAGGTGTACAAGTATGAAATGCGGATTTCAGAAAACGGATTGTGCACAATGCAAAAAGTAGGTCAATGGTTAGGCAATGATGTCATAATATTGAGTAATTATGTAGTGTCTCA
>MQRK01184123.1:2584-19039 GCA_001938485.1 Girardia tigrina | reverse complement strand
ACGCATAAGCAATGAGTCATAGAACACATAATCGATCAACACTCCCTCAAGACATTTTATTGATTTAACTTGTGTTTAATTTTCTAAATTGCACACAAAAAGAACACATTTTTCTTTAAAAAAAATAAGCAATTGACTTTTTTGGAAAAAAATAAAACGTAAAATCAATTTTAAGTATTGTTAAATTCTGGTGTAAATTTTCAATGAACAGACATCCGGTCGATAATAAGAATCGAATCAAAACTCAGGGATGAATTAATCTTTTCAAGATTTTTACGTTGTTGGAATAAATAAACATGTAACTCGTTGTTGACAAGGTAAAGATTTCTAATTGTTTTATGGTTATTTTTTAGCTTGATTAAAAAAGTTTATTCTTAACTGACATGTACTGTTGTAAAGTTAAACCATCATTTATTGTTACACAATCTAAAAATTAGAGAATAAATATAAAAAACATTTTAAACAGTAATTATTTTCATAGTTTTGTAAAGATAAATTTAATTCAGTAAATAAATTTAACATCAAAATAGACATAGAAAATGAATAATAGTAAAAAATAACAACTAACAATTTTCAGCAACGTTCCATCCAAAGGATTTAGCATCATCGCAAGCATATTCTGCCGAATGGACATAAATCATACAATTAAGGTACATCTACTTACTTAGAAGAGCCGATTGGTGCATTAATTTCTTTGGAATGCATCCCACATTAACACATGTTCCTCCAAGACCCCAAGTAGTGCCCATCGGAGTTGGAGTAACAAAATCTAAAACCGCTGTCTTTGCACCAAAATTTGCGGCTTCCTATATATATTTATACTTCGTTAAATTGGTTTCCAATGCATGTTTAGAACAATTGAGGGGTATATTTAACAAAATAAAAGAATAAGAGATTAATTAAATCATAGCATGAGCCAGATTTAATATGATATCTGAATTCATGGAGATTTTGTTGCAGGGCAGATATTCGTATTTTATTCGTACTAGGATTTCTGTTCTAAGTCTGCGTTTATTTTACCCTGCTCTTAATTCGTCGGTATAGATATATTTGTCAACTTATATATTTGTCTGTGTCTAAAGTTTGCAACTGTTGTTTTATTTACTGGCGATAAGTAACGAATGAGTCCTTATGAGAGGCGTGCGATCATTAATTGAAAGGATCGCTCTTGACCCAACAGATTATTTCAGCCATCAATAAGTTGCTTCTGAGCCTATGAGAAAATCAATATTCAAAAATAGAGCATTTAAAATCAACAGTAATTTGGGCAAAATTATCAAATTAGTTCATTCATAACCTTGTCCAACCATTTATATGAATGAAACTGGAGCTGTGTATTCACAGAAGCTTATATCGGAATACTGATTTTTGAAGATATTTTCCAGCAAACGCTCTTGTTCCTCATACGACAATCGATATTTTAAACGGAATATTTATTTGATAATTATATATCGAGATTAAATGGATAATGGCAAAAATATATTAATTGATCTCGTTAAAAATAGACATTGCGTGACATAATTCTTTTTCACAAACGACAGAGATCAAAGACGGGATTATGCCATATTAGCCTCGTTATGCTCAAAATATCTCCCATTGCTATGGCTGTTGCGACTGAAATAGCTTCACAATGCTCGACAAACTGTGTTGACATCAGTAAATTCGAATTGAATGGAAAGCATTTTTGAAAAAGGAAAATAATACTTCAGTATTTATTTTATGCATTATTTTTACAGTTGTTTAAACTAGTCAGATTTAATGATCAATTTGTAGGACTTTATTTTGACGGGAAGTGATGCCTTTGCTATTTTTGAATTTAAATAGATAATAGGATTACGTACCAGGAATGTAGGAATTTACTGATGAATTAATTGTACCAACTATGTTTATATATATATGCAAGTTACTGCAAATTTTGGCAAAGGTGATGGTCAAGAAATAATATAATATTCTTTCGATAAGTTTCATTCCTTTCAAAAGGCAGATCGTCTTGGATGCCTTTAGTACCAAGTACAAATAAAGATATAAAACGGACTCGATTCAATAACTTTAATGTGATAATTCAAAATTACAAAATGTATTTATATTTTTATCAACTACAAGATACAAAAGAAATCGATAGCATAATTCAGAATCCGTCTGAGACAGAATCTGTCCCCACTATATCTATAAAAGACAAGTGAGGATAAAAACTTGCTCAGAGGAAATGTTGTTTTTGAAGTTTTATTTGTCAATTATATTAGTGTTGCTATGGAAATATTAACAAAATCGAAATTATTTTCGAATATTTCAGTCTATGAGAAGACAAGTAAAAAGAGAGTGAAATGTGTTTATTTATGCAATATCTTTACAACTATAAACAATGATATCTGTGTGACATTCTCCTTATAAATAGTAAGCTTCAGTTTTACAATTAGTCTCACTATATTGTCAATCTTGTGTTTCAATGTCGGTGGTTTATATAAACGAATACATTCTTCAAGTTTGTCTTTACCTGATATTCCTTGTGCTTAGCTGTTACCATACGGCATCAACATTCCATGAAACAATCACTCCTTCTTTTATTGTTTCCTTCTTTCATATTTCTCACCACATAGAATCTTGCGTAAATAGAGATATTTATGATAGTAAATATTTTAAGTGTTTTTACAATTTGTGAGAGGTATACTTTCCTGAGTTAATTTTAATGTATGGGAAAATGTCAGAAAATTCTTGATATAAATAAATTCTTAGAGATTGAAACTTCGAGGTCTAAAAGGTATTATGATCAATCTTTTGTTTATATTTTCAATTCAAATAATAATTCGCAGTAAGAAATTTTATATAGAATTGAATATTCATATTGTCTTTTCTCAATGTCGTCTTCGTATGAAGTTTTCAGATGCTTTGTAGTAAAATGACATTATGACGAGATTTGATTGATTTTAAAAAGTTAAGTTTTATATTGAGATTTCAGATAAAATTCAGTAAAACTAAAATATTAAAAGTAAATAGTGGCATCTCAATATACGCCCTTGTCCGTTCTAGATCATAACACGAGCCAATACCATGAACACTAGTGTCAGGAAGTGATATATTTCGTTTATGACTGCAATGGAATATCTGTAGAAATACTGTTTTTTGGAAATATGCAATTAACAAAGAAAAAAGGAGTATTTAATATTCAAGTAAAATTTCTGATATAAAGCGTGTTTTAATAATACGATGTTTGTTCGAAGATGTGTTTATACTTGTAATTTTACACTGTATACAGTTAAAGAAGATTCACGTATCAGATACAATTGAGAAATTGTTCCGGCATGTGGTCATCTCCGAGTTCAGCATGGACGGTACCTCACGAAGAATTCCTGTATCCTTACCATTTTCAATGTTCAATCTGTCTGCCAATCACTGGAGAATTTTAGTCGATGGTTTATTGTATAGACTGGCAATATATTGTTTATCCATTTAGTTTTTTTACAGATGATGCAACGTTTGGAAGAGTTGAAGTAACAAATATAACATAAGTAACATATGTGTCTATGCAAATCTCAACACTATAGATGGAATGTTAAACTGGAATTGTATGTAACTATTTTGTAGGTACATGCGTTCTACAGGTGCTGTCTAAATGCACATTATTCAGAATCCTATCCAAGACTTACTATAAGATATACCCCTTCAAATACGAAGACATACGTGGTTTAAACACGATGGAGCTCCAGTACACTTTACTTGCATTTATCGATGTGTCAAATATCTACTATGACAGATATAATTTCTACCACCAGAAAAATGTAAGACAAAAAACAATAAGCACAAATTATAGAAATAATAAACATATTTTTTCATTTTATTATTTTTCGTTTGTGTTCCTTAAAAAATTTTCAAAATTCATGAAATTAATAAGAAACAAAGTGAGTAAATAAAACCGAAACATTGTAGAATAAAAGTAAAATAGAAAAAACGTATGCTACACAACTAAGTGAGAATATTTTATTTCATAAATAATGTAAATGAACCTTATCTAAGATTAAATAAAAATAAACTCCATTCGATAATTTATTTAAACTGAAGTACAAATTCCAATAATTTTACAAAGAAACTGATACAAATTACAATTTTAAATGTAATTTACAACTGTTATATTTCCAAATTGTGCTTTTGGAAATTTTGGTTTTTTGGTTTTCGAAAAGAATTTCGAGTCAGTTTTCCTAATATTTGAAATGGGAGTAATGAGCTAATAAAACAAGACTGTTCCAAAAAACTTGGAATGACATACTATTATATTTTAAGGACTAAATAAATACAAATTACAGGTTTTTTAGAAATATATATTATGTTCACAACAATAATTAATTTGTTTAGCCCGAAGTTGAATTTGTTTAGTCTTGATCTGAATTTGTTTATTCCAATTTGAAATTTAGTCTCAATTTCAATATGTTCAATCCCAATTTGAGTTTGTAAAGGTAAAGAGTATCTGTGGCAATATTCTCAGTCCACTACTGAATAGTCATTAGTTTCTTCATCCGCATTTACGCCATAATGGAAGTTATACCGATAAAGTCGTTACACGTCAAAAATGAATTTCTATATCTCTAACTGTGCTTGCACTATGTATAGTGTGTTTCATATTATTATAACATATTATTTTACTGATTTTCAACCTGCATCTTTAACTCTTCTGCAAACTGTTATCTTGCTAACATTGGTTGCTGATGCTAGCAAATGTTAACGTAAGCTTGAGATTGTGAATTAAAGGTCCCGTTTTATTTCACGGGCATCTGAAATCAGTGGCATTTGTTTTGCGCGTACGGCCACAATTCCCAATTCTCAGTGATGTCATATCATCCACATATTGTAATTTCCCTATTCTACTGACACGAGCAATTGAAGCATAAAAAAATTCAAAGAAATAATTCAAGGATAGCTAAATATAACATTGATTTGCCTACGTGAATTAATGTGCAAATACTAGGTTGTCCTTAAAGTTCCCGGTCAATAATGAAAATACATTTTTTTTCAAATTTCTTTTTGACATTATTTATTTGATATTGATATATATATATATCGATTTATTTATAGCATTATATGAACTGCGAGATTACAAAGCTTGAAATTCGTGTGTTTCTGCGTCACTAATGGAAGAAAGGCTTGACAACGCGAGATACTGCCAAGGCAATTTGAAAAATTGAAGGTACACAAACGGTCGGAAAAAGTACGCCAATTGATTGGTTCAAGCGTTTCAATAAGGCTACTTTGATTTGAATGACAGTCCTCGTTCTGGAAGACCAAGAAAATTGGATAACGGTGACTAGCAAACAGAGTTGGACATCAAGCACTCGCGATTTGGCATTTAAGCTTGGAGTTGGCAAGTCAACCATACAATGACATTTGAAGTAACTCGACTTTGTGTACAAGAAACCGCGTCAAGATCCACACGAACTCATCAAAGTACAGGCCAATAAAAGAGTCAAAATTTGCCGACAACTGCTACAGAATCCATGAGATGACAGCTTTTGGAAAGGAATTGTGACGTCGGACGATAAGTGGGTCTACTTGGTCAACCACAACCAAGACAAGCGATTGGTTCAACCGGATCAAGCAACGCCGTCAGGCAACTTTGACTTGAATGACAGTCCTCGTTCTAGACAACCAACAAAATTGAATAACGATGACTTGCAAGCAGAGTTGGACATAAAGCCTTCGTCAAGCACTCGCGATTTGGCATTTAAGCTTGGAGTTGGCAAGTCAACCATACATTGGTATTTGAAGCAGCTCGACTTTGTGCACAAGAAACCGTGTCAAGATCCACACGAACTCACCAAAGCAGAGGCAGATAAAAGAGTCTACGAGAAGCTCAAGAAGTACACTGCCTTAATCAACCGAAAACGTGCACTGCTTCAGCAAGACAATGCCAAGCCGCATATGGCAAAGAAGTCCACGGGCAGGTTCCAAGAGTTGTATGGAGTCGAAATCCTGTCGCATTCTGCTTACAGAACTGATTGCGCTCCATCCGACTATGACCTCTTCTGATCCATGCAACACTTCTTGAAAGGCCGCCGATTCAAAGCAATCGATGAAGTTGAACAAGCATGTCAATAGTTCTTCAATTCGAAGCAGCCGGAATGGTAATTTGACCAGATCGGAAAGCTTGCTGACCGTTGGCAGAAAGTAGTCGAAATCGATGACTGTACTTTGAAGATTAATTGTTATTCATTTAAAATAAATTCTTGCACAAAAAATTGTATTTTTCATTATTGACCGGGAACTTAAAGGACAACCTAATACATCGATATTGTGTTACTGTTTCTAACAATATGAAACGCAATGTATATGTTGCACATCTTGACCTACAATGATATGTATTTATTGTAACGTCATCATCATTTATAACATTCATTTACAAGTTTTGATAAAACTGAATGTTTCAGTTCGCAGAAATTATAAACATAATTTGTAATATTAATTAAATTTCCAGAAAAAAAGATAAACATATTTCCATTCGCATTCCAACAGAAGAATGTCGAAAAAGCAAATATTTCCTTGCTGGAGAGAATAAGAACAGTGTTAGCTTATCAATCATAAATCAGACATATTTACAAAACCTGTAATAGCACTAAGTGATTCTGTATCGTCATTCTCCTCTTTCAAACACATTTTACTAATAATTATAATCTAATTTTTCGATATAAAATGTCTATTAATCCGACTCAATATTTAAACAAGATACATTTAACATTGCAATAAATATTGCCGATATTGTCTCGAGTTATAATCAGATAATTTTATCTATAATTACCCATTCCGCTACAAAGTTACAATGACTTTAAAAATGTTTTATATATATGAACATTTGAGCGCAAGGACCCCAAAATTCCAGCAAAAATTACTTTAGATGCAGCGAGTCCACCGGATCCTCCTCCGATGACGACAAAGTCATAATCAAACCTTTTCTCATCGATGAGTTGTTGAATCTTGCCCTGAGAATGAGCAGCCAATGTATCATCACAGCCTCCTGTAGCAGAAATAAACCAGGGTAAAACTCAAATGATAAGCGATAGAAACTATTAATAAAAACTCAAGTACTCCTTTCATCGATATGAGATTCAATATCTCCAGAAGATATAACAGTTGTTACTATACTCAGGGATGACTTTATATCAATTTTGCAACAACATTTCATACTTTCCTCAAACTTGTATCACATCAGTATACTACACAAATCTCATTGGTCACACATCACAACCAGTTAATAGTTTTACAAGTCAAGTTAAATTGAAATTTTAAAAAGAATTCGAAAAGGAAAATTAAATAATTCTTTATTCTTACCGATATGTTTTCCTCGGATGAATACGTTTGGAACGGTCTTTTGATTCGTTAAGGTATGAAGTGCACTTTGAATTTCCGCTCCATCTTCTACAAATCAAGGAATACATGAAGCATCGTCATTGGGTCATTACAATCATTATATTTTAATCATATCTTGATAACTTTAGTTCAGTTTAATAATTCAACTGGATTTATAATTGTCAGAAAATTTAAATATTTCAACACTAAAAAAGCTCCGTCAAAAGAAAAAAGAATCAATTAAGATTTATATGTAAAAATCATCCATGATAAATTTAATGACGTTAGCATAACAATAAATCGATATTTCACGTTAAGTACAGTAATCGTGAAGATCATCTCAGAAGAACAAAACACACTGCAGCTACTTTTAAACGCCGTTGGTTTACTACTCATAATTTATTTACTTAGTTTTGGACGTCCATTTGTACTGTACTTACCCTTAATTGACTGAACATTTGTCTTTCTTCACAAATGTTTATTTAAAGAAATATTAGTATTTTATCTGTTGAGCCGTGGTGCACTCAATTATACGCAACCCTTATAGCCAGGTTTTTGCATATTTTTGAATGTATCAGGCATACTATTGCCTACTGGCCAGTATTGAAATTTAAACTATTATTAACACAAATATTTTTTAACCAATATTTGTTTATTAGCCTGCTGTTAATTGAGTTGTATTTCAAAATGTAAACTGTTGATTGATCTATAAATTATCTGTACTTTATATGAAAGCTGGTAAAGTACAAGCTTAAGTGTTTTAAGCTTTCATTTGATATAAATGGTTTTTTAAGATGACTTACACATAAAAAATTTAATTAATGGTTGACATGCCGAATTAAATTTTTCAATATTTGTTAAAATGGTTGTTTTTATTATTGGTTGATTGATTATCATAATTGTGATTTTTATACATTGAAAGCCAAGGATGTATTACGAACAACTCTCGTTTATATACCCCAGTTGTAATAAACGATTTTCTAAATCAATATTCAGCCTTAAACAGGTTTCTTTTGTGGGTTTAGGTTTAACGTTTCTTTGTTCGATACAGTCACTATGTTTCCATAGAGACTAACCGGTGGTAGCAGATTGACGCGGTATTTGGAGTTGCAGTTGTTCTTACTAGGTTCCTTCAAAATTTAATTAATTATTATCGCTATTTTTTGCGGTTCATCGTCGTTTCTTTTCAAAATCTTTAACCCTTTGAACGCGTTAAACATTATTAAACATTAAATCCGGACGACTATAGTCGATTTACGTGTTCAAAGGGTTAACACTTTAGATCAATAAGATTTTTACAGATACTTTTTGAAATAATCAACAAATTTGCTTTCGTTCAAAAAAGCGACAAAAACCAAACAATTCGATGCCATTAAAATATATTCTTGTTAAAATCAAATCAACAAATTCAGTCATTAAATTTTGAGTCGATAAATAAATATCAGTTTGTAACAACGAAAAATCGCATTGAAAAAAAATTCAACATAGTTAATCGAAATTCAAACCATACAAAAATTTACAAAAGTCGACTTAAAAATTCGTAATAATCAAATGAAATTGAATTTAAATTTCAGTGACTGCTCGCTCTGATTGGCTAGCCAATTAATTAATTCGAATTCGGATCGCCTTTCATCGTTTATGATTTTTAATTACAATATGGAGCTGTCTTATATATATTGATATATGCATATATTATAATAACTTAAAGAATTAAAAAAATATTAATTTAAAATCATTTCGAAATTTGTTGATTTTAAATGAACAAAGGATTGATCGAATTTCCGAGTCATCGTGCAAATCGATTATTATTGATTACGAAGGGAGAAAGTCATATTCCTGAAACGACAAAATCCAGAAGTAAAAATCCTAAAGTCATAATCCCTTAAATAATTTGGTCATAATTTCTCATGGAAGAATTAGAAGACACTTATATGACGGTGTTACTATTAGATCACCAGTATTATTTTTACCAAATTTGTGATCCGTGTACGAGTGTATACAGAACGGATTTTCACGTACTCAAAACAGTGTAGAAGCATGGCACAGACGATTGGAAAATGTGTTAAGAAATGCTCATATTGTTGTATATCGAATCATTGAAGTATTTCAAAAAGAACAATGCCGTGCAGAAAATAAATATGAACGATTTCTACGAGGGTCAAGTTCTAAATGAGAAAGATTTAAGGGATTTCGGCTTTTGGAATTTGGTTACCCAATCAGTGCGAGACTTGGCCCAGAAATTAAATTAAATTAAATCACTTTTATTTTTTAATGACTTTTGACGATTGACAATTGTTGGTATTTTAATGTCATGAGCGATCTTTTGAGTGAAGGCGAATTTGAAATTTCTTGTTGTAAACAACCTCATGAGTGAAAATTTTTGGATCGATATTTTTTGTGATTTTTCGCTAAAACAAAAACGAATCTCGAAACTGAATATTAAAATTGAATTCGAAAACATTGCGAACGATTTTTTGTGATTTATTTGCTAAACAAAATCAAATCTCGAGATGTGACTGTTATTAAGATTGAAATTTTTGCGAAACGATTTGTGAAATGTCGCTAAAAGATATTGAATCTCGAGATAGTGATTGTTAGTGAATTTGAATTTTTCGATGAAATAAAGTGATTCGAACATTAAACGGATTTTGAATTCAAAATAAAATGGGTCCAGCACGAAACGTCCGAAATTTAAATCACCCGCCACTGTACATATTACTAACGTCCGGTCTTCGGGGCAACCTGGAGATTGGATGGAATACAAGTTTTTACTTAACTTTAAAAAGATGACTGAATTGAAATTGTTTTTTGCACAAGGAGACTTTTTCGATATAAATAAAAATAACGAATATATATATATATATATATATATATTTGTTCGTACCAGAAAGAGTGAGAATGATGTTATATTTCTATGTTTGTGATATGTAAAGGCGGAAATTACTGCGCAGTATATAGTAACATATAGAGTAAAATTATGTAATAGTTAAAAAAATATTTTTTGAATATTGGTTGATTTATTTGTCTGTATGATGGCGAAAAATCGAAAAAAATCTTCGTTTCTATACCTTCTCCCGTGAAATTTATCAGAAAATTATCTCTGTTCATGGTGCTGACAGTGTTGGAGAATCTACAGTGTATCGGCGGATAACTGAATTTGATAATGGCAAGACTTCTTTTGTTTGGGAAAACTGCGAGAGAAAATCAAAAAAACAACCCGTGAAAACATGCTGTTGGTCTTTGGAATTATTAACGCCAATGGTGCAGTGACCATTGATGAAATTGAAGATGAGACATCCCTCAGCCTTGGAACCATTCAGTGTATTGTGAGTGACCATTTGGGCTTTCGGTCTGTTGCCTGTAAGTGGGTTCCTCATGCATTGTCAAATGATAAAAAGGTTAATCGTGTCACTGCTGCAAAGGAATGGTTGAAAATATTGAAAAGCAAACACCAACATGAACACATTGTGATGGTGGATGAGAAGTGGTTTTACATGAGAACTGTTTGCAAGAAATGATGCAACCGTTGCTGGGTCTCCCCTGATGGTGATCACAGTGAACCCATTCATGTCGTGAAGCGTAGTCAGTTTGACAGAAAAATCATGTCTGTCATCGCAGTGTCCTTCATGGAAAATATCATTGCGAACTGCTGCAGGAGAGAGAAAGCATGAATAGCGAGCGTCATGTCACTTTTCTTGTTAATATGGAGAAGTTTAGTCGACATGTGTCGAAAAAAAACTCGAAAAATGGCTGACAGGTAATGACCTTATCTTTTCACTTCAAAAAGGAACCGGCACATCCGATGGTTGCGCAGAACACAACGTGTTAAGAATCGTCTTAGAAGAACTAGATGAAGTCCATGTCGCCTTTCTTGATCTCACAGATGCATTTAGCAGAATGCCAATTGCTCATGTGATAGAAATTCTACGCCGAAAGGGAATTCCACTCAACTGGAAAAACATGATTTTCGTGCAAGACAACGCGAGGCCTCATGTTTCCAAAGTGACGTCCATGTTTCTCGCAAACAAGAATGCTACCTTGCTCCGTCAATCACCATATTCCCCTGATTATAACATCGATGGTCATCTGAGGTGGGAAAACTGATACAATGCCTCTCTAATGTTATAAAGAAGAATGGTGATTATGAATGAATGTAGTACACAGGGTTGTTTTTTTTTACATTGCTCGTTAAAAATGATATTGACATTTCAAAAGTCTCATTCTTTCTGGTATTCTTGTATGAACATTCTTGTCTATATACAAATAGGAATTCTGACTTAAATTCCGAAACAATAATTATAATGCTTTGTGGGCATTCAAGGACATCAATGAAGCAAAATAATTAGCATTAATATTTTTTGTTTTTAACTAAGAGTTCATTTACGATTCTCGCGCATTTCACACTATTTTTCAATAAACCTTTGGTCCCGGGGATGTTAGTTTATCAAAACAGATTTTTTGCATAACATTGAATATTTAATTTCTGATTTTTTAGAAATAACGACAACATTTTCATTTTATTTTTTGTAATTTTTCATTTAATATTTCTAGCATTAGGAATGTTTTTTCAGTTAGAATTTTTATCGTAGGAAAATTATTTAATGTTATCTTTCTGGAAGTAAAGTCCAGTCAATATTAAAAATAAATTTAAAACACAAAAACTAACGTAAAAGATTCAATTCGACAGATGCAAATTTGATTTTTGCTTCTTGGAGTGTTTTCTTCAACTGTTACAAATAATAAGTCGATTAAAAAAATTAAGGACAGCATAATTGATTTGGGGTCTCCATAGATTTTTTAAAGAAAATACATACTGTGCGGGGAAAATATTGCCAGATTTGAATTTTTTCGAATCGAGTAAAATAATAAACATATATTCAAAATTTTTATGATTTTATATTGATTGATATATTAACGCTAACAAGAACAAACACATTATTTGGGAAAAATGGATTTTTCATAAAAAAGCCAAATTATATGTACATATTACTGAGAATCCTATACAATAAATGTTTATTTTTATACATACAATGAAAAGATTTTCAGATTTTTTATGTTGAAAATTATTTCCAATACTTTCAATTCTTAAATATTTGTAAAGTCTCATTCTCATGCCTGAATAAATATTTAAAATAATGGTTAATGATTATTAAAAAAGTAATAGCTTTCTATTAACAGATATTGATTTAATTTTCATTCTTTAAATCTAATTCTAATTTTTATAACATTTAAATAAATGAAACAATAAAAACATTTACAGTATACTTCATAAATAAAAGTTCAGATTTTATTAAAGTGAAATATAAAAGCTTTTCTAATTTTCACATGAAATTTTGGTACAATTTAATTTGACATTACTTTTTTTTATTTTTCATTAAAAACTGAACGCCATTTTTCAAAATTTATTTTTGGTTTTGTAATTAATTTCGGCGGATTACCCGCCATCTTCAGACTAAATTAATATTGGCTTTTTGCAGCTTATATGAGAAAGGTGATTATGCAATCAATCATGTCATTATGGCTCCACTTGAAAATGTTTAACAGAGAAGTTGAGTGTGAAGCTTGAAAATTTATTTTTGGATCCATGGATCTTATAAGGCCGTACACGTTACTCTCTCCCAGTAATTTGTAAATCGATTACACAGAATTTAAAAATCATTTACAACGATTTTCTATTTACATTTTAAATTATGTTCGGCAAAAATTAAATTATAAGCTGCAAAAAGTCAATGTTAATTTAGTCACGTAAATTGTCTTTATTTTTTATATATTTCTATTTTTTATTATTATTTGATTTTTTGCGATTTTCTGCAATTAATTTGATTGTATTAGGTATTTTTTTAAACGATTTTTTTTAAATGAAATATTTTCGGAAAGATTTTGTTAGACATTTTTCTTTAAAATAGGTGTTAAAATATTTTTTAATTTTTTCAAGAATTAATTAGAATGGATAGTGGTTTTAATTACATCAAAAGTTCAAAGTTTCCTCTCGAACAAATTGAAAAAGATTTGTGGATTGCAAGCTAACTAGTCTATAAATTTAATTGTCACGTGTGTAAAAACTCGTACATTGTGGAGTACTCGTACATTCTATTTCAAAGGATGAGTTTTCTGTTTTACAGAATGACTTTGATCCACACTATGAGCGGCAATTCCTTGAATCATTTTTAATAAGACACTACAACTTATAAATAAAAGACTTATAATAAAAAGAGCATAAACTTTTAATAAATGATCAATTAATATTTTTAGTGTTAAAAATAGTAAACTGTCATTAATTATAATAAAAGATCATTAAAAAATTCTAGTGGGAGTTAAAAAAAATAAGTAAATAGTATTTTAATTAAAATAACTTTAATAAATTTGTACGATAATTATATAATAAATAGGCATTAATTAACTTAATTTTGAGCATTAAGTTTGAATAAGTGAGCATTATATAAAACAATTTATATTTGTTATCGATTAAATCTATGAGAGTGTAATTGTTAATTTTTTAATTTTCGAAAATAGGTATTTCGGGTTGCAATCTTCTTGCATCATTTAAATATTTGATAATTTAAATAGATAAAAGAAAACGAGATCGGTTATTTGAAAAATATATTATAAACAAAATCTATCGATTTAAACAATCGATAAAAAAATCATTATTTTTAATTTAACATAAATTAAAAATCATTATTTTTAATTCAACAAAAATTGAATTAAAAATAATTTATTGATTAAGTAAAGTTTTCACTTTACACGGGTATTTTAAAATTTCGAATAATAATCGAATTAAAAAAAATTAAAAAATAAAGTTAAAAAAGGAAAATTAAAAAAAATCAATTGATTGAAAATTCAAATAATAAAATAAATCAAGACAAAACTACAAAAACTAAGAAATTAATAAACAATGGCTCAACGAATAGCTCAATATCAAACTGATAATTAAAACGAATTTGAAAAGATACAAACTGATACAAATGTGAAAATACGTTCCCAGCAAATTAGAAGAAAGTGTTTTCCATATTATACATATGAAAACAAACAAAAAGCAATAGAAAAAAATTGAAATGATAGGATTTGAAGTATTACGCAAACAGACATTACAAGTGATGGAAAAATGAAACCAGATTTATGGAATACTTTACAAATGAATGGTTGGTATAAAGGCTTAGAATTATTTGCTACAAGCACGAATAATCCTCTTGAAGCGAAAAATAGAATAATCAAAGATGAAAATACTTTGCAGAAACGTTGTAATTTCCTCAATAAAAAATGGTCAAAAGAACGCGATCCAAGTGACAAAAATTTACAAGAAAGAAACAAAAATTCAAATTTCTCATTGGACTAATGGATACAATTGGGTAAATCAAATAAAGAAATAATTTCAATTACAGAAACAAATATGACAAAATATCGAGCAATAATACAAAACTATCTAATAAGGATATAAAGAATTATGAAAATGGTCGATTTAATTCATTTGAAACATTTAGAGCTACTCAATTCAGCACTCGGAGTGTGATTTTACCTAACAATGAAGTTGGATGGAAGAAAGGTCTGTATATACATGTATATCCAAAGAACTTCACAAACTATATAATTTGGCCAACTTCCCAATCTTTTAAAAATCAATGGAAATCCTCTAAATTTGGCCAAAATCTGCTTTTGGTAAAAAAATTTTAAGATTCTAAAGCAGATAATCAAGATCACGTGGAGAAAGATGATTTTTTATTAAGGGAGAATGAAACATTATTTGAATATGAAATTGGAAAAAAATGAAAATGGAGATTATAATAACTATGTTTTGGCATTCCCAATTTTTGGGAAAATTTAGAGGTTATACTGTACATATGCAGTTGTCCTTTATATTTTTTTATTCATATATTAAAAGATATTAATTTAAATAAATATAAAAAATCGCTAAATTTATATAGTTAATAGTTTATATTAGTCGAATTAAGACTACTATAATTTTGTATTGTTTTTTTGCACTAAAAAAAGAAAATAAACCGGTC
Organism: Girardia tigrina; assembly: GCA_001938485.1. Taxonomy (NCBI): domain Eukaryota; kingdom Metazoa; phylum Platyhelminthes; order Tricladida; family Dugesiidae; genus Girardia; species Girardia tigrina. The sequence continues at coordinate 3,707 of MQRK01184123.1, read as the reverse complement.
AAAGAAAAAGAATTTTATTCCACCACAAAGAAAAAAATCTTTTTTCTTTAAAAAAGAAAAGAAGCTGTTTTATATAAAAAAGATCTGAGGTATGCTACCGTACTGGCCCGAGCAAATATAAAAATATGACATTGTATAAAAAATTATCAACATTCCAGGAACAACAATTTAAAAATTTTTTTAAATTTAAAATGTTTTTGAAGTCACAAAATCTCAATGGAAAACATTTGGGTTGATTATGTAATCGCCGAATTCACTGACTTATTCTAGAAATTATTCGACTTAATTTAGGAATTATTTGTACCGCGATTTCAGAATGATATAAATGTTTAATAATTTGTTTCATATTTTTTAGGTATGTCTAATTTCTTTTATGTATAATATTTTTTTGGATTTTCTGTTTTCTGAATTATTTTCAGTATATTTTTCTATGTAAAATATGAAAAAATATTAAATAATGAGACAAAAAACAAGTTTAATTAAAAAATATACAGAAAATTAGTCGGAGAGGTCAGCGATTACATAATCAATATGGGTATTTTTCATTGAAATTAGGTTACTTAAAAAAATTAAATAATTTTTTTTTTAATTTTAAAATTATTTTTCCTGAAATGCTGATAATTTCTTATACATTGTCATGGTTTTATATTTGCTCGGGCCAGTACGATAGTATAACAAAGATCTGACTACAAGAAATAAATCCCTTCAATCAAAAGGAAAAAAACCCTACATAAATATAACGAATAACATAAATTAATACGGCAATTTGATAATCAAGTATTATTTATTACTTTATCCCTATCCTACCATTTTTTCTTGTGATTCACCGATTAATCTTTCAATCAATATTACATTTTCTAACTGTATGAAAGTGGAAGTCGTTCCTAAAAGCTCATAAATTCCATTTGTAAAATTTTAGACACGGAAATTATTTTTTCTAAGAAGAATAACAATTCCAGGAAGAAACCTAAATAAATTATCATGTTTAAAAAACAATTCCGTGAGGTCTTGGTTGTGGAAAAAGGTTAAGAACAACTGAATGACATATGATATATTAAAGATTTTCATTAAAAATCAAAAACATTTAAATCAATATTCAAATATTTCACAAATTGAATAATCA
>MQRK01184106.1:30730-48788 GCA_001938485.1 Girardia tigrina | reverse complement strand
TATCAAATTTTCATATATCAAGTAGATAATTATTATTAATATAATTATCTACTTACAATTGTAAGTAGATAATTATATTAATAATAATTCATATGGAAAATTCTGCTAATAATAATTTTTCATATGAATTATTATTAATATAAATATCTACTTACAATTGTAAGTAGATAATATGAGCGTTAGTGAGGCAGGCAGGCAGTGAGTGACTTGGGCTTTTATAAGATAAGATAAAATGCGAAATAGTGGAGGAACAGTGAGTGAATCCGCGTAAAGTTGAGATAACTTACATAGTCAGCATTAAGACGGTCCTGTCTGTACAGCGCCTCTGCCGAAAGGCGTCTGGAGTCAACTTAATTGATTGACTGTTAAATCAACACAGAATTCGAAACAATAAATAATAAATTATAGCAGTTACGATTTAAAAATTAAAACAGAAACTTTCAAAGTCGAAAATTCAGCTCACCCGTCATATACGACGGGCTTTTACTAGTTTAATTATCTTTTTCGACCCAAATAAAAGAATTTTTAAAAATATTTTCAATCATTGTATTCTATTATTGAGAAATGATTGAAGCAGAAAACATTTCTTGTTTCTTACAAAAAACAATAAGCTGAGAAGCAATCAAGTGTTTGAATCTTTTAATTTGAAATTCTTTATTAAAACCTAGATTTCATTCTCGTATGTTCTATAAATTCTTTTCTTCGGCTATAGTTTAAATTTTGACAGTTTTATCACTAAATTTGTGCACATGGGCACTATAAGTACGATTAGTGCTTCTCCAACAGGTTTCACTATAGTGAAACCTCGTTTTAATTCAAAATACATCTTCTGGATAGTTATGTTTGATTTACCTGTTATAATAAAGGTGTCACATATATCGGTCACGCATATCATCGCGTCTGCCCCGCTCAAACGTGTCGCCCGCAGACTCCAACTGTTCGATAATTTCAATTTGATTTGATCGATAAAATCGTTATTAATCGAATTAAACAAATTATTTCTTGGAACTCCGAGAAGATCGGTCAAAATAACCGCTTCGTTAAATTACGGAATGATATTCGTGAAAATACTCTCCTCAAACGACTTGATGTCGTCTTCGGTGATTTCTCGGTGAGAAAACAATTTATCGACCGTTTCAAGCATTTTCGAGAACTGAGAGTTGTCCATCTCGACTTGTTTTAAAATAGCGCTTTTTGAAACAGTAGTCTTCTTGTTAGTAGAATGGTTTCAAATATTTAATTACGAAGCAAACAAATTTAAAGAACGCTATAATAATTCGAATATATTTAAACAATACAAAAATTAATTCATTCAAAGTTTTTCGATAATAATTTTTTTCACAGTTTTCGATAATAAGTTTTTTACAGTTTTCGATAATAATTTTTTTTAAATCAAAATTTTATTTTCAATTACATTAAAAATTTTCCAATGTATGTCTGGATTTTTCTCAGCTAAAAAATTTCATGGGTCGCAAATCCAATTAAGGCATTTTTTTATAATTAAAAATCAAAAAATTAAATTAAATATCACTTGGAAAAAAAATTCTTAATTAGTTGCTGCTGCTGATACGATTTAGTAAACACTGCATCAGCCCCCTTTTTGAGATGCGGAGACATCATGGTTATACAGTTGCAGGCTTAATAGGAATGGCAAAAGAGGCATCAGATATTTGAACCCGAGGTACGAATGTGACACTGCGTTTCGCTATATGATTGACAGGAATGTCGCAGTTGTCATCATCCATATGGATGCATGGTTTTAACTTGCAGAAGTTGACCGTCCTATGCGTGCCATTATAATTGATCGTTACAGTATTGTTGTCCGGATGGAACTGCAAGACTCGATGAGGGCCAGTATATCGAGGTTGGAGCGATGTCGGGTGCTCTCGGATCAACCAGACGAACTTTATTGAGAGCAATTCACGCGGTACATACATTCTGTAAGTATCCTGTTTTGGTGGTGAGGTGTCCAAATTCTTGAAGTGCTACCGAGTCAATTCCAACTGGTGGTCACCCCTCGGACAATCATGGAAGAAAAGTTCATTCACTAAGGAAGTGTTTGAGCCAAACAGCATTTGCGCCGGAGAAGTTCCATGGCGACTACTGGGAATGTTTCTCCACCTCAGTAGAATAAATGGTTCTCACGGAATTCTTCAATGTCCGGTGAAATGTTTCGACGAGACCGTTCGATTGTGGATGGAATGCTGTCGTTTTTATGCGCTGAGTGCCGAGTCGCTGTAATAGATTGGTAAACAGCGTGGACTCAAATTGGCGACCTTGGTCCGTGATTATACGCTTCGGCACACCAAATCTGGCTATCCAATTTTCTGACAAATATCTCAACAATTGTTTCTGTGGTTATGCTCCTCATCGGAAACGCCTCTGGCCAACGAGAGTTCCGATCAATGATAGTCAGGAGATAAGTATAGCCATTGCATGGTGAAAGTGGACCAACGATATCCATATATATGGTATCGAAACGACGGCCCGTCGGAAAGCTGAGAATCGGCGGCTTTGTATGTCTTGTCACTTTGTTGGCTTGGCACTGGCGACAAGCTTTGTACCATAACTTGACATCGCGCCGCATGAACGGCCACAGAACTTTGGTGCTCAAAAGCTCATATGTTGCTTTGGAGCCGGAGTGAGTTATGGAATGGATTGCCTCGAAAGCATCCGCACGAAGACGTGCGCCTAGAACTGGACGAGGACAGCCTGCGATGGAGGTGTCGTAGAAAATATGTCCGCGTGCTATCTAAAGTAAAGGAGCTAGAGCATGCTGGAATAATAAGGCCGAGTAATTCTCCTTGGAATTTTCCACTCGTAATTGTAAAAAAGAAAAACGAAGATATAAGATTATGTGTGGATTATATAGGTTTAAATGCAAAAACAGATCGCCCAATTTATCCTATTCCAGCAAGTGAAGAAATATTTGATGCCATTGGAGAGGCCAAATACTTCTCTACGCTAGATTTGTCTAGTGGTTATTATCAAATCCCTATTAAGTCTGCTGATATGAAAAAAACGGCCTTTACAACAAAACATGGACAGTTCGAATTTACAAGAATATCTTTTGGTCTATGCTCTGCTTCTGCCACCTTCCAGAAAATGATGAATATAATTCTGCAAAGAGAGAATTGGAGTAAGTGTATAATATATTTAGACGATGTTCTGATTTTCGGAAGAACCATAAAAGAACATAATGAACGATTAAGCTTAGTACTCCAGAGAATTAAAGAAGCTGGCGTGAAACTGTCACCAGAAAAGTGTTGCATTTTGAAGACCAGAGAACACTATCTGGGTCATGTTATTGATGCTGATGGAGTAAAAAATAGATCCAGATAAAATAACAGCAATTAAACAGTGGTATATACCAATGTGTATTAAAGAGTTGCAATCTTTTTTGGGCCTGTGCAATTATTATAAGAGATTTATCAAGAATTATGCTATGTTATCGGAGCCTTTAACACAAATGATTCAAAAAGATGCTTAATTTGATTGAGATGATGATAAAATTAATGCTTTTAATAGACTTAAAGAAGCACTATCCTCTCCGCCAGTATTAGCCTTACCGATACGTGATGGATACTGGGTTCTCGATGCAGATGCATCCCAAAATTCTATAGGAGTGGTATTATCACAAATTCAGAATGGTTCAGAAAGAGTTGTGGCCTTTGCGTCAAAAACATTGACTAAAAGCCAAAGAAAATATTGCCTTATTAGAAAATAGCTTTTTTCAATTTATACTTTTGTATTAAAATTTAAGCATTATTTATAGAGTTATTCATAATTATATACCCATCTATTCCAAATTATATACCCATCTATTCACAATTATATACCAATCTATTCAAAATTATAGACCCATTTATTAATATTATAGAAAAATAAATATTATTAAATTATTTTTTAATTAAGATTGAACAAAGATATCATAAAACGACAAACGGATAATAATGATTTATTTTACCAAGAATTTAATTAAATAAAATCTTCTCTTCTTCTAGCTCTTTCTAGCCATCTTCTCATATTTATAAAAAAGGTTTCGACATTTCTGCGAATAATCATTTCTCGAACATAAAATCGAGTCTAATGTAGCCTCAATACCTATTTCACTGTTAGTATTTCTGGCCGAGTGATATCTAGATTTTTATGAATGCGGATTTATGAATGGCAGCATTGTCCATTATAAGTACTTTAGCGGGATTTGCCATTAGATAACTGCCCAAACCATTATTCAAAAACTCAATAAAGGTTTCTGGTGTAAACAAACCTTGTTTATATTGATAAAACAATCAGCCTGAATCGTCAATGGCGCACATCAAGCTAATATTTTTTCCTTTGTAGGCATGTACATTTAAATGTGCCTTTGCATTTACGAGTGAATATCCATAGGATCTTGTCGTGTGTTTATTAAATCCCGTTACGTCGAGAAAAACAAGATTAGAACCCGAGATTCTACTGAGTTCGCATGCATAAATTACTCGCATGTTTTTTTACCTTCTGTATTTCTTTGTTTTGGCACTAAAGTGAGCCTTTTTCTACTTATTTGCATTTTGGATAACTTTCTCTATATTGTTGGTTGCGATATTGTTATATTTTCATGATTCTCAATGATTGTAGCTATTTCTTTCTGAATCAGACTATTATTACAAGAAACTGAATTAAATATCAATTGATCGATATTATTAAAAGTATTCTGTCTTCTTCGGTATGCTTCCCTCATCTTGTTTGATGATGACACGAATTCTTTCTCGTTTTCGTGATTTTGTATTTGTTTCCTAACCGTTTTACGATCGAGATTCAAAATATCGCAAATATATTTTATCGGGTGGCTTTCGTTTTGACTCATGGAAATAATTAGATCGTAATTATCTTTTGTAATAGTTTTTCTTTCTTTTCTAGGCATTTAATAAGGCGTAAAAGTCTAAAAAATATATTAATTAAATTTTTTAATATTGGGTATATAATTTTGAATAGATGGGTATATAATTTTGAATAACCCTATATTAGGACAAAAATTTACAGTTCGAACTGACCATGAAGCTTTAAAATGGTTTCTTAAAAGGGATAATCCAAACACTTCTCAATTTTGTGTATGGAAATCTGAACTGGAAGTTTACGATATGGCTATAGAATACCGGAGGGGAAAGGTTCATGTTAATACCGATGCTCTTTCCAGGTTAGGCTACTGTGAACAATGTACACTGAAACACAATGAACCCCATTAAGAAAAGAAATGTCAAAGTTTTAAACGATGACGATTCAAATAAATCAAATATAGAAAAAACGATATGCAAGCTTTTTATTAGTGATGACAATCAATTTAAAGACGTGATTATTAAATCGATTGTCAAAATATTGAAAAAAGAAATAGATATAAAAAGTCTACACAAAGATGTTCAAGAAAACAAAGGATTTAGAACTTTATTGTCTAAATTACCAGATTTACGCCTTAGAAGAAATGTACTTTATTTATTAGACAAAGATGCATACATATTAATAGTTCCGGAATCTGACAGATTCAATATGATTCATAAAATGCATAAATTGTTAGGTTGCAATGAAAATGAAATTGTTACATGCAATGAAAATTGGATTTTATTGGCCAGATATGACAACAGATATAAAGAATTTCGTTACAAAATGTGAAGCATGCTCAAGAATGAAATGAAAAAATGGTCCTGATAAAGCTCCTCTTCAGAGTTTTTTCGTAAACCAACCATTTCAAATGATTGGAATAGATATTTGTGTTCCTTTTCGCTGTACTAAAGATGGTCATCGTTATGTACTAGGTATCATTGACTACTTCTCAAAATATCTGTATTTAATTCCTATTAAGAAAATTGATTCGGGTACGATCATAAAGTCCTTATGGGATCAATGGATCTCTAAATATGGAAAACCAGAAAAGATTCATTCAGATAATGCCTCGTATTTTACGTCAACGGAATTTCGATGATTTTGTTCAGGCATGAACATAAAACAGTCACACTCTTCACCTTATTAACCACAATCAAATGGTTTAGCTGAAAGACTTTTTCGAACTGCAAAGGAGTTAATGGGATCGTGTATGAGGGCGAACAAGACAGGCGACTGGTCTGACATTTTAACAGTGGTTGAGTTTGGACTACGATGTTCAAATTAAAAGACAACAGGCCTTAGTCCTTTTGAAATTGTTTATGGTAGAAAACAAATAGTCTTAACCACAACGAACAATGATTGTACAACAAGATCAATAAGTGATTATGTGATGTGGCTTAAACGAGAACAAGAAAAACTAAACAAATTGATAATACACATAATGAAAACAGGTTGTGGTTCCTCAGCTGATATATATATAATCGAAACACATGGTATAAGAAATTAAGTATCGGAGACAAAGTACTGGTTAAAGAAAACGGAGAGAGAAAATTGGGTAAACCAATATACAGTTGACCATACACATTACAAAAGATTTTAAATAAGTATACTTATATTCTTCAAGATAAAACATCGCAGAAAGTAAAGAGAAGAAATTATAATCAGTTAAAAAAGAACAACGGAGAATTAAACGCACCAATAGATTATGAATCAAGTACGTCATTTATATCCAGGAAAGAATCAATTGTCAGAAAGACGAGATACCCGATTAGAAGCACAAAGAATCCAGCACCAAAATATCATTGATTTCCAAAGTGGGATGTTATATTATAATTTATGATAATTATTAAAAAATTTATTAAAATTATAATTATTAAAAAATAGAAATTATTAAAAAATATGAATTTATATGTTGTTTAAATATTACTATTTAAACATTGTTTTTTTGTTAATAAATATTTATAATCCATCTTATTAATCTTTTATTTAAGACTCTAACAGCAGGTAAATGAAACTATTAATTATTGACCTCAAGAAGACGGTTGATTCGTCGCTTTTATATATTCTTCAGATAAATCTGCTCTATAATTTGACTTCAAAAATTATTTTTTCGTTAATGCCTTCTCTAACAAGCGTATCAAAAATTGAAATACAATTTCGAGCTAAAATTTTCAAATTGGTATATTTATTATAAAGAAGGAACTTTAATGATCAAATTAAACTTAATCAAATCTCCCTATACGTAGTTTTGAGTTAAAAATTGTTTGAATGGAAATTAATAATTTCCATTTGAAGTTTGACTGGAAGCTCTTTAACAACAAAACTAAACACATTTTTGAAATGGAATATTTATTGCACTGACATAGAATTCAGAGAGCGAATACAAAACAGAGTTTTATTTAGAAAGTTTGAAATAGGAAATTCACGGAATGTATATTGTGCAAACATTTCAGACTATACAGCTCACAAAGCAGCATTTTTATTGGTGTTCAAAAAGAACGAGTTTATGAATGTTTTCAATTCAAAGCCTTTATCAGAAATAATATTTGTTTTGCCTAAAAACTTTAGTTTTAATTCGTTTAGGTGATTTTTAAAATATTTAGAGAATATCATTTTCTGAAACCATTCATGATTTGTTAGTTCAGTTTTTTACATCACAAAACACAGTGATATCGGAGCTAACTTCAAAAACTCGAAACAAAACCTTTTGAAACCTATTTTATTCATTTCTAGTTACAATTAGTCAAGACCATGAGAACGAATATAATTTACTGATGAAATGACTATGTAGTTATGAATTACAAGTTTTTTAACTGTTTATGAATGATGAATACTTTCGAACATTAAATTTAAAATAAAAAATAAAGTAAAATTTGTCGATAGAAATCAGAGAATCAATGAGTTAAGAAATGAAAATCAATTATTATCAGAATTATTTAATTTGATTTTTTAAATTTATTTTGATGTGTATTATTTAAAAAATAATTTATAACCATTATATTTTATTGAGAAATCGGACAATAAAACACAAATATATGTTAAAAAATTTTTAGAATATCAATGTTTAATTTTACTTGTTATTATTATTATAACAAATATATCTTTATATATATTTTTATCAGATGTATGGGACTAAAAATAATTTTAAAAACAAATAATATTCAACTGAAATGATTAAAAAAATTATCATTTGTATGTTCGATTTAATAATGAAAATTAATTGATAGGTCTGAAAATCAAATTGTATTATTATCAATATTTTAACAAATTTATTTTAATCAATTCAGCACAGTTGTGTGAAATATTGTGAAAAATTATTATTGATCAATAAATGTGCATCTTGTGTTAAATAATTGTGTGTGTATAGAGTACAAACAGTTTTGATTATAATGAGTTCTATATAGAATTATTAGAGCAGACTTCAAACTCATTTTAGTGAAAATACTTGGCAAAATTGATTTGTGATGATTGCATTTGACAAATTATGAAAACCATAGGTCAAGAATTTATTGACCATGCAAAATTCTAACAATATAAAAGGCAAATCTCACAAAAATAGTGATGATGCAAAAGACACTGAAAAAAACTCCCCAAACAGTTCAGAAACCGAACAAATGGATAATCAAATGATAATTGAACGTTTTTCTCTCAAACAATGGAAAATACCGAAATTCTTTCGTACTTGGAAACGTGCAAAGACGTCATTTCATCACCCCAATAATCTGTATGGAAATGATGACGTGAAATTAGTAGGCGCATCGATATTTTATCATGGAGAAATGGATAATAACTACACGATTCGAAGTAAGATTTGAATATGTAATTAATCAGTTTCCATGGACGTTGCCATGGAGTCGCGAATTATTAATTAGAATAAATTATAATTCACATTAAGAAATTTAATTCAAATTATGATGTAAAAAATATTTATTCATAAACTTTTCTTTAAATAAAATTAATTTTCTTGAAAATAATTATGAAATTTTCGTAAATATCAAATATTAAGAATGATGACGAAATGAACTTTAAAATTATTGTAATATAATAAATGAAAATACAACTTGTATATTCGAAAACCGTATTATTTACTTTTTGCAATTGTCAAGAAATTTGAGGAAAAATTTTAAAATGTAGAGAAAATTAAATTACTATTAATTTAATTATTTTTTTGACATTTAAATTAAACGAAAATTCATTTATATTTAATTTTTGGTGTAAAAGATCAAATCTACAATTTTTGCTATTTATTTATTTATTATATATTTATCTATAAAACATAAAAGACATTAATGTAATACCAGTTTTTATTCTCAAAATAAAGAACAATGAAAAAACAACACTATACTAATCGTTTATTAAATCATTTCAATTCACTTTAAGTTTTGTTCTAAATAGAACTTCTTCATGCGTTTGGTTCATTGAGGGGAACAAAAATTTTCAAGAAAAAGTATATGATTTTTTCAGAATATTTTTAAAATCATTAGTTCATCAATCGATTCCATTTTATTGATCGACTTCTTTTGTTAATGAGTTCATGGGATCTAATCGCCATTTGTAAATTTTCTTTTTTTCTAGAATATCTAAATATTTAAGTGCATTTATTTTTTCAAATATTTCTTCTATCAATTTATTTTTTACAAGGTTATACTTCGAAGCGTTCCAATGATCTAATATATGATGAAATATCGAGGAACACACATGAAAATTCAAATTGTACATTCAAATGGAGAATCTTTTCGTTTTTGTCTCTAACGTCTGTAAAAAAACATATATAACATATCCTTTGAATATTTTACTTTGGTGATGGGATTGGAACAATTTTTTTTCATTAATTAGTTTACCATATTTTTAATCCTAACAGTTGTCTGCAAAATTAAATTTATTTAAATAATTTTCAGTTTGGGGTCTATGAACCAATGATGTTTTTTGTGTGATCTTAGAACTACTTCCTTTTCCACTATTTCATTTTAGTATAATAAAAATACCTAAAACATTTTACTAGTCTAAGTATGTTATTGATCTTAAATATTGTTTAACATATCTGCCATCCACATTTTCTTGAGTTTATTATTCTTTTTAAAAAAATACAAAAACAACCAAATACTACTAAGATATTTCAGAAGCAGTTCTGTGACTAAATAACGTTATCAAAGAGGATTCAGAGTAAAGTCTTTTTAATCTGTATACTTTATCATGAATCCTCCTTAGAAACGTAATTTAGTCACAGAAATGCTTCTCAAATATCTTAGTAGTATTTGGTTTTTTTTGTGTTTGTCATAACTTTTGTAAAATCATAACTTATGAATTTTAATTTTAAAGTATAATAATTCTATTTAAAATTTTATCTCTTTATTTGGCTTCACCCTAATTTAATGTTTATTTAAAAATAGGACTGTCATATGTTAATAACATGATATAATGTGATATTGACTGATCTCATTAATTATTCTGTTTCAAAATTTGAACTTTTGATTCCACATTGTTCAAAATATGTGCGTTATAATAATCCAAATTTTATGAGTAATTTTAGATTTAACAAGTGAAAAACAAAATTGTTATGTAAGATATAGAATTATTAATAAATGTCATTTTTTAAATACCTAAACATTTAAAAGTTTTTTTAGTTAATTAATTAATTAATCAATCAATCTAACAAGTCTTTTTTTCTGTTTTCCAAGGAATATAAACTGTCTTTCCATTTCCAAAAATAAATTGTGTGTTTCTTCTTTTACTAATTTTAAAATTATTTAAACATTTTTTAACTTGTAAAAATAATTAAAATAAAATTGAATAATTGGTACTCTTTAAAAGGCTTGTACAAATCTAATGAAAATATTACCTTTTAAAAAAGAGGAAAAATATATAAAACTGTGACAAAATATATTGTTATAATAAATATAAGTTTTAATGATGCTAATAAAATATAATCATTTAAAGGGTAAACAACGTTTGTAAATTCTAATATCTAAAGAAACGTATAAATAATTTGAAATGTATCACACAATTAAAATATTTAATGATGAAAATCAAATACTAATTGGATTATTTTTTTCTGAATTTCTGTAAGTTAATTTAGGTCCTTTAGTTATTTTTAGTAGTTTCTTTAGTATTTTCTTTTTAGTTCCATTACTATAATTACTTGAATGCATAAAATAAGACATTTATTTCGCTGTTTAAGATAAAATAAGTTTAAACTTAAGTTTTAAATGTTGTAGGGTTAAGACTCGTCCCCCGGAGCTTGTTGAATGATGATGGTATGTGTGAGTTTGATGTGCTGAAAATCGATAAAAACACTGATCCCGGATCGAGACACCTCCGAAACATTCAGAAATTGGCGAATGATAGAAACTTTGTATGTGACATTGAGAACTCTTTGGCGGTTAATAGAGGGCTGTTAATAACTACCTGCACGGTCTTTGGTCATTTTCGTGGGGTTCCCGACGTCTTTAATTTATTCCGTCGTTTCTTTTAATGCAAATTGCTATTAACTGCCCAAATTTTGCCACGTCCCGTTTGTGGCGGTTAAGAGAAACTTTACACCTTTTTATTATATTATGGAAACATAAAAACTTTAATAATTATTAATATTTAAGATCTGAAATATTATAAACTAAATATTTATTAGTTATATAAATTAAGGAAAATCATTTACTCGTCGACTTTTTTCATTAACTAGATATACAAAATTTCATAGGATAAAAAAGTAAAATTAGAAAATTAAAGACTTATACACAAAGAACATTACATCTTTTACAGTATTAAGAGTCTGCCTTTGTATTATTTTGAAGATGTCAGCTCTTTTTGCAATCAATATCCTAGTGGTCCAAGTATGTCTGTTTTCATCTGTTTCCGCTACAAAGAATATTTTGTTAGCTACGACGGCTTTTCAAAAGTTAATGGATTAGCACAGTGATGGCGAACCTTTTGAGTTCTGTGTGTCTAAATTAAAAAAATCGAAGCATAATTTTCATGGCGTGTCACACATCACAAAAGTAAGGACTAAAAAAATGAAAATAATTATATTTTAAGTAATTTATTTGTTTATTGCATTTTTACTAACAAAAAATTGTTTTTTTTTCAAATTAATTAATATATTTTGATTAATTCAAAATGACGATTGCTGAAAATAATTATAATAAATTAATTAAAAAACACATCATTTGGTGATTCCTTGGGGAAAGTGACCTTGGTTCGAAATAAAAACATTTTTAATAACAATCTCTCGCTGTATTAAGAGACAAAGTTAGGAAATTTCCTATCTTTGAAAATGCGTCTCATCAATAATGAACTTGCGTGTCGCATCTGACCTGCGGGTCATACGGTTACCATCATGAGATTAACAGGAACAACTAATTGGGGTTAAAAATAATTTAAAAACAGAGAATTCCGTTTTTACCAAAAAAAAAATCACTATTTGAAGCATATGAAAGGAACATTGGGAAGAAATTTTTAAAGCTTGTTGATCATAGAAACTCTCCAACCATGGAGAGACTAATTATTAAACACATTATTTAAAATGAATGTTGTGTTTAAGCATAAGTCGGCAGCTTAACTAAATTTTTTTATTGAGTATCTTTCTGTTAACTTCTGGCCGAATTTACTAAACCTCTAAATTTTAGGAACTCACACTCAAACTATTGACTGTGTTTGTAGCATTCTAAAAAGATGAATCAGAAGTAAACCTTAGCCCTGAGCTCTTAAAAGAAATCATTAAATTAATTATGAAAAATTAATAAATTTGTTTGTTAATTTATTTGTCTTGTTTTATATTTATGCCTATTCATATTCGTTTTTTAACCCATAAATGCATATTGTTGTCAATTGCCTACATTCATTTTTACTTAATTTTATCGAAGAACCTCCACGTGGACGTTACCGATTACACATTTATAACCATAGACAATAAATCATCTAGGAATTAAAACATTTGACATTACTTTTAGAGGTAACGTATATTGATTTTATTGTGGTGAGCAAAATATCATGCATTTATGGGTAAATATTTGAACTTTGCTATACCCCTGTGGTGCTTGTGTGAAATTCACATAAAAAAATAATAAAACAAATTAAAAAAATAATGGTGTTTTATTAAACTGATTGTTGACACAAATTTTAAAAATGTTGAATATTGGAAATATGTAATGTCGCTGCAAATAAATGTTTTTCTAAAAAAACTTCGATTTTTCATTTTATGTCGTCATTGTTGATCCGTACACGGATGAAATTTGTCGGGCTGGACCTACCACTGCCTCACTCAGCAGATCGACACCCGGACTCGTCGAGTGGACCATTGAGACACAAACCGTTCATACCGATCTTGGGAACGCATCCTAGACTAATCCAATTCGGGACTTTCGGATGCGGTACTTCGGGTGTTAATCAAACTGGGTGACCAATACTCACGCACATGCCAGTTAGCAACCATTCGGTTGTGCCGGGCAACTGCAATCAACATCTCCTCCTGCAGACTCTTCTGGTCCACGATTTTCCTCGTAAATGAGAAGTCCCGATCGTCGCAGCTCAGTCGACACTTCAACCCCATTAATGAAAAATATACTCATAGTCGTTGGTAAAAAAAAATTATACCAACAAAGATTTTATTGTATTATTAGTTATACAAACATTATTATAAAATTCTAGATAATATTATAATTTGGCTTTCCTTGATCGAAATTATTAAAATATATCTTATTTCCTCATTTAACGCATTTTCCGATTGACGATTCAAAAACATTAATTGTATATAAAAAAGGTCCAAAATTTCCTCTTAAAATAAAGTTTTGATGAAAATATTTTCTTTCAATTATTACTGTATACAAATTTAATAAAATTGTAGTCGTGATTCCACCATGATTGAAATATTCATTATTAATAATACTTATTCCTTCCATTGGAACATTATTCCCCACAGTCAGTTGTTAGTCGTCCCTCGACACTGATTAATCAATAGATCTTCTCTAAATCTTTCACAATGGCACACCAATCCATGTGACATGGATCGGTGTGCATTATTAATGTAAACATTAGACACAATCAATCCATATCGCACGAGTAGCACATTCTGACAACAAAATTTACAAATAAAGTGATATTAATGTATTCTGTCGTATAATTTTACAAGCCTTTTATCATTGTCGTGATTAGATGTCGCATTTTCTATTAATGTATCTTAATTGAAGACATATTTCTGTCGAAAGTTTCTACTAAATAGTTTTATATCGATTTTTCAATAAAACAAAATGGGATTAAGTGAGTAAAACAATTTATTTTGCAATCATATTTTACATTATTACGTAATTTTATTTATTTATTATTATTATTATTATTAGATTTTTTTTAAAATTATTTTTATTCAACCAATTAAAATTTTGCAATTTAAAATGATCTTTAAAGATTTTATTTTATTTATTTTGTTTCATAAAAAAATTAATGAGTTTTTAAACAAAACGTTTTGATTTTGGATTTTTTAATGTTTCCGTTGAAAAGATTCATATAATACTTTTATTTTGTTTATTCAGACTATTTTTTTCGGAATAAAAGGTTTTTTAAATTACTGTTACATGGAGAATAAATATTGTCTTTAATATATCTTTTCTTAGCCTTTGGTTTTATTATAACATGATACAGGGTGGTTGAACGGGTACGCAATGAAATATTTCATAGAAATGGAATCAGCTCGTTAAGACTTACATTTTGATATATAAAAATGTGGATCGGAGCATAAGACAATACAAAAATTACGCAATTTAGATCAAACCACATAACTTGGAATGTCGAGACAAATGAGGAATAACTGGAAATAGTTTGTGAAGTTTTGCACGAATATTTTAGAATTTTTAATGCGAGGTGTATAGTTCGGGAGTTATTAAACAATGATTTTTTTATAATAATTCAATTAAAGGTTTTTAATTGATTTTAATTAATTTAATAAACTTAAAAAGCTTAAACTTTTAAAGCGTATGAATCAATTAACTTGTGAACAACTTGCTTTAACTGTTTAAAATGTTAGATATTCTTAATCAGCATTAAAAATTCATTCTAAAAATTTCGCATTTGTCCTGAAATCCAAAATTACGTAATTTGTCTACAGTTGCGTAATTATGGTATTTTCTTGTATACCGATCCACATTTTCTATTTAAACCCTATCGAAAAACTCCACATTAATGCAATTACCGAAGTGCAATGTCCTTCTAGAGACCTTTCAATTATTCTTTATCTGCCATTATTTGACGTTTCTTAAGACTTGATGTGGCTGAATTTGTCCTTTTTTTCTGAGTTTTCTTGAATATATATCTTATTCTAATTGATTTTCTTGCATATCATTTTCATTAGTACAACCCTGATTAGAATATTTGATGTCATTGAGATATTCATTAAAAATAAAAAAATATATAAATTAAATATTTCATATTTATAATATCATATTTTAATGCGTAATGTATAGCAATAAAATAATCCCAAAATAAAAACTTTATTAACGTAGTTCTGAATTATGTTTATTACATTGTTTGTAAAGATTATTATATATGAAGAGTTGATTCCATTTCAATTATTTAAGCATAATATTTGCAGAAAATATTATGAAGTTAGAGAATTTTGAAGACTGATAAGAGGTCGGAAGATCATGATATTAATATAAGAAAATGATTATTAATAAAGGTCAAACAAAAGGACAAATATTACTCAAAGTATCTCTGAACTAATAAAAGTACTAGAAATTCGGGGAAATTTTTCAATGTTATTTATAATGATTTATATATTTATTATTAAAAAATGTTTCCCTGAATGATAACCATTTATCTATTATCATTATATTTCCTACATTTTTGTTCCATTTTTATTATTCATACAATTATTTTTTCACTATTTATTTTTTAAAAAAATCCTAACCAGTATTAAAAAATACATAATATTTTGAAGAAAAGTTTTCTCGTGGTCCGTCGTTACCTAACCTATGGACTAAAATTTTCTATTAAATCAATATAGAATTAAACAAGAAAATTAGAATAGTAAGGTATACTGATATTCCGTATAACATTTTAGTGATTATAAAACAATTTTCAATACATTAGAGTAGTGTTTCCAAAAATATTGACCGCAGACGTCGTGGGATCAACAATGTCACATAACAGAAGAACGCTAAGGGAACTCAAATTTTATAAAATTTACAACTGCTTAATATATTATTTAAATTAAATCAAATAAATCCATATAATAAAAACGAAAATGTAATTTTATGCTTGAGATCCTCTATTAAAATAGTTTCGCAAGTACTAAGTTAGAGATATAAGAGAATATTTTTGTGAGTGTTATGTTTTATGAAGTTTATTTTAAAAGCCAGGGCTCTCTCTACTTCTACGATTGACATAATTATTTATATGTAATATAATATTTGAGTAATTACATCACCTCAGTATTCTTTTATAATTTAATTTAATTTGAAAATTTGACAATTAAAAGTTATGATAAATAAAATACTTTTTATACGATTTATATTGGTTTTTACTACTTTTTAAAATGATTTTAATCAAAATCGTTTCATTAAAAATTTAAGTAAAAATCGAATTAAGATAAATAGGCTTTGATATAATATTAGTGATATATTATATTTATTAATACATTTATTTATGCATAATTTTATAATGTTTCATTATAGTTTAAATCCATAAAATATATTACAATAACGAACTTTCAAAAACATTTCAATAAAAATCTTAATATTTATAATAAAATTATTTTTTTATATATTTATTAAAAAAGTATTATCATCACCAAAATTTTTTTTATATTATATGATGAATTTTTTTAACAACGATATTTAGCATTTTTAAACTCAGAAATATTCTTTTTTTTTAAATTATGCCAAAAATATCTTTAAAAGAAAAATATAAAAATTAAATTTATAACATTATTATTATTATTAACTACCTGATTTCAAATTACTTATTAAATAAATATAATATTATCAAAAAAATCAATTTTTGAATATGCTATGTGAACAATTTTTGGAATTTCGATCTCTTTTGTGGATATAGAAAAAGTAATTTTCTTTTACTGGAGGTTTCTGATAAAACTTCTACCCGATTATGTCAAGAAGCGTATAATCGTCTTTATATTTTTGTTTCCAATCAGCGTCACCAAAATTAAACTTTTTTTACCTCTTGTTTTTCTTCAAACGGATAATATGTCACTGAAAATTCTCTCATCAAGCCGCTCAAAACTATTTAACGTTTCGACACTTCCAAAAGTAGTGGGCTGAACAAATTTGATAATAGCCCCATTCCAGACTTATGGGAAGCGGACTAAAAAAGTAGTGGATCTCAAGATATAGAATAACTCTATAATTTAAGCGTTAATATTTGACTTATTAATGCCACCTGATATTCCTCATTTCTTATACTGGTGCTGCTTAGGAGATTGACCTGTTTTATCTATTGTAATATAAATTCAAGTTTTGAAATGAAGCTGTTTACAGCTTCATGTATTGATAGAGTACAAAGATGTAATACCGCGTGTATACTGACATAATTATTGTGATAAATATTTTCCGATTAAAGGCCATGGGCGCTATTCGCAAGAAATTTTATTTATTTGGCACCTAGGTTTTCCAACTTAAAGTAGTTCTCTTCAACTCTTCATGACTTTAAAAACATTTTAATATAAATCAAAATTAAAATTCGCATTTTAGAGACCTTAAAAATTGTTTAAAATATTCTTGTCTAGAAAAATTAGAAGCCTGGAACTATATTGAATATAACATCAAGAGTTACTAGATCAAGACAATCACTTTTCAGATCAGTGATCATAATATGTTTTCATAAATGATACATATTGATTTCAACACTATTTTCATAACCAATTTTATTAGGAATTCAGAGAACGTCATTTAAATATTTTAGACAAACTATAATCAGGTGTTTTTAATATTTTATAATATAATCTAGAATGATATTTATCACCTGACGAAAATCGGATCATAAGAAATTGTCTCTTCTGTGTTTGTTCTTATAATTTCTTGTTTCGATTTACTATATTTACAGGGTGCGGCAGCTATTTGAGAACACGTAATATAGACACCATCTTTTTGTGTGTTATAATTACATAATTTTATTTTTGCTGGTAGACATGGCAGAAGCTACTCTTACGAATGAAATGAAAAGGCATGCAGTTATTGTGTCATTAGCTGCAGGACATACC
>MQRK01184106.1:10696-23809 GCA_001938485.1 Girardia tigrina | reverse complement strand
CTAATTGACGTAATGCATTTTTAGAATATATAATATATATTTTTGGTATGCGACTTTCTAATTAATAAGATTATGTTCGTAAATTTTAAACATTTTTTCAGAGTTCTATTGTTGATATTTTGTCAAAATAAATATTAAAAAATTAGAAAATAAATAAATAAATATAAAATTCGTTTATTCAAAAATTACAGATCATCCTCGATTAACGACAGAGTTTTCATATGGAAAACTCCTTCGTAAGTCTGGTGGGTTGTTATTCGACAATCAAATTTTAATGTAACAACAGCTTTAGCAAATCATATATTATTTATATATATATTTTTTAAAATATGTTTTAATTATTTTTGAATTATTACTTATTTATTAAGGTCTTAGTAAGATATGTTCTACAAAACTTCGTCGAAGTAAGAATCGTCCTAACTCGAGTATGTCGTAAGTCGAGGACTGCCTGCATTATTTTCGAAAAATAAAAAATGTCACATATAACTCAAATTGAGTCTAATTAAAAATTAGACTGTTTAATTCTTATATTAATGATTATCTATCAAATTTTAATACTTTCGATTTACATTTATCAGAACAATTTTGATTATATCGGATATACGAAAATAATTTTATATTAATTTTTGAAACGGTAAAGATATTATTTGTAGAAGAAATTTCAAATAAAAATTAATTAATAAAAAAATTAATTAATATTTAATTAAAAGGAATTAGTATCAAGTAACTAAACAATATTATTATTACATCAACACCCATAGTAATACAAATAATATTTTTATGAATGAAATAATTTTTTATAATTTAAGAACGTCAAGATTAACAATTACACAATTTTCTTTTATTTGCGTTTTATTATGTCATTGTACCATTGTTATTTTTGTTTGTCATCAAATGCTTGTTATGATTAAAAATAATGATTAATATTATATATAACCGATAATATTTTCAAAAAGATTGTCGAAAAAAAGTACTTGTTCTTCAGTGAAAGAAACCTTAAATGTTGTATGTACGTGTAATTTAAACTCTTAAGACGGCAATAAATGTATAACACATAACCTTTAAAAAATTTCTTTACTCTTGACAAAATAAAATTATTTTATTATTTTTCTGTTATAAAAATGTTATTATTTTCTTGTTTCGTGTCATAAAATGTTAAGATTTATAATGTTTTTGAATTCCATTATCATTTCGGACAATTTTACTACAGAATGGTTTCTTTTACTTCATTTGATTTTTTTGGTATCTTAATAAACGGGGAGAGCCAACAATCCTTTAAACATTTAATTTATTAAAATGTTTCAAAACATTTAAAAATTCTAATTTAAAAGCAGTGGATAATACAACATATTTAAAAATAATTTCCCGTACCCAAAAAATTGAAAGTATATTCAGCAATTAATCTTCAACACCGATTGGATTGTTTTTAGATGTCATTTACCAATATACATGTAATGGATGTAATGCCACATGCATTGGAGAGACTCCGCGTCATCTATGTAAGAGACTCCATGAACACAGTCGTTTGGAAATTATAAGTAATATTGCTGGACATAAAAAACATTGTAAAAGAGACATAAATTTCCAACCTTTACATTATGTGTGTTAGGTTAGGAACTATACTCTGATTCAGGTAAAAATATTTTTTGAAACTTATTTTTTTTAATATTGTATTTTCTTTAGAATGAAAATTTTATTAAACTTCGTTAATTTTTAATATCTATTGTGATATTTATTTTTCTTCCTATTATATTTACTTGATAAAAGTTTAATATATTTTGTTTCACTATTCTTAAGATCTAATATTTAGTTCATTTTTAAATCTATTTTTTTAATAATTTTATTACTGTATATTTATTTTTTTTTAATTTAATTAATCTGCAAATTTAATTACTTTAAATTTTATCTAAAACACTTCTTTTTAAATATTATAACTATTGTAACTTTATATCATATTTTATCGTCTACTTATTTTACAATAAATCCCTATTTTTTACTTGTATATTTAAATATTAATTTAAAATATTTTGTTTACTTTAAAAATTTAAATGAGGTTTCCAAAATCCTCACAATGTGCATTCAATTTAAGAATTATTTGGAGAGAGTGGCACGTGAAGCGTTATATAAAAGATCTTTAGATCCTAAAATTGACGTTCAAAATGCACTCTCGACAACTTTTTTGAGAGCTTTTAAATAATTTTTGGATAACGTATTGATCATGTAATCATTATCACATAATCAAGTAACTTTCTTTTTAAAAATCCGTAGTTCTAAAGATGACGGATAATCCATCGAAATTAATTAACACTTTAACCTATTGACTATTGAACTATTTTTTACTCATATAAAATAAAAACTAGTAAATCAAAAAATTAAATTTTTTATATTCATTCTTTGTGCAGACAGAACTCTACTTTCCCAAAGTTTTTAAAATTTAAAAAATTTTAATTAAAAAAACTCATTAAAAATTAATATAAACTCTAAAAAAACTCTAAAAACTACTTATAATTTATAAGTAGATATCTTGCAATTAATATTGTTCAGGAACTCCGAATTTTCCGTTTTTTCCCCATTTTGGAATCTTAAAAAGTTTTTTTCGCTCAATTTTTTATATAATCATTTATTGTCATCAAGAATGAGTAAGTGTGCAAAGTTTTTAAGAAAATCGATTGAGTAAAAAGCCCTCGAAAACAGGTTTATAAATTCCATGGATACATATATATATATATATACCTGTATAGAAAGTAAGCTAATAAAAAGAATGGAATGAGGAGATGGTCCTAGCGAAAAAGCAATTTTTCGCAACTGACAAGTACTGACATGTTTTCAGTTAGTGGGAGTAGATGGCGCGCAAGAGTACATTCTCTATATACAACTGGGATGCAAGTAACCGATTTCCCATACTAATTTATCTCTCTAGAATTTTTTGAAATCGCTTGTGACGTATTGTCCCAACTAAAGTCAATTGGTTAATAAAAAATTTCAATTTAAATGTTAATTTTAATGAGTTGACAATTTTTTTAAAATTTATTTGCAATGAACAAAAAACTTTTATTTTTCCATAAACAAATTTATAACAATTAATATTTTTCAACACAGGAGTCATTCAAATCAATCCATTTTGTAAACGAGTATTAAATTAATTAATTGAATTTTTCAACATCTTGGTATCAATTAAGGAGACTTTTTCTTCAATGGCCTCTTTGATCTGCAGAAATGAATTTGGTTACTCTTCATAAACTAAATACTTCAAATAGCCCCATAGAAAAAAATTTATATAGCTAAGATCTGGAGACCTTGCTGTCCAAGCTGTTTGACCGTATCTTTAAATCCAACGCTTTGGAAAATTGCTATTCGAAAATGTTATCACATCTCTTGAGTAGTGCACTGGGGCTCCATCTTGATGAAATATTGTTCTTGAATAATATTGTTGCCTTCTTAATTCTTGAATAAAACATTTTTCTAATATATTCTTGTAGCCAGCAATATTAATTGTAATATTTAGGATAAGGAAGAGCCAAACACTTTTCTACTTGAAATGCCCACCCAAACATTTACTATCGGGCTGAAGCGCAATTTCGAATTGTGTAATGCTTTCTTTGAGAGTACTTATTCCGCAGATAAGAGTGTTGAGACGATTAATACAGCCATGAAATGTAAATGAAGCCTCATCAGAAAGGACTACATTATCCAGCCAATGGAAATCCTCATTGATCTTGACAAGCAAATCCTCGCTCATTGCGAGTCTTGATGCTATGTCATCATGTCCATATGAGATTGAATGAGTTAATTACTGTTTCATATGAAAGAATGTTTTTCCAACCATATTTTTATAATTATCACTTTACAGTTGTATATGATTCATACTTTCAATACGAAAGAACTATTTCTACTCTTTCTTTTATACTGAACATTTCAAATTTGAGCTAACAAAATATAGAGAAAATTCGGAATTAAAACAAAAATATTCGTCAATTGTAATAAATTTGTTTATAAAAAAAATAAAAGTTTTGTTGATATTGTTATTTTTTCATTATTTAGGCAAGTTTAAAATGTTTAAAGAACATTAGGCTCAGCCTGTATATTATTTGAACAAAGTATTATTTTCATTTAACTGTCATTGGTAAATGATGGACTTATTTCTACAAAAAAATCTGAAAGACCATTGGAATGATTTAAAATTTATTAATATCATTTATTTTGACGTAATAACTGGTCGCAGGTGAAATTTTAAAATTATTGATTTAAATTTGATTCCAGATTTGTTTCAAGGGGAGGTGAAATAAAAATATTTTAATTAAAGAATGAAAAATATCTTTAATTCCTTGTTATTCATTAATTTTTTTTATTATTGTATTTTTATGCCACTTAAGAATTTGAAAAGAAAAAAGATATCAGAAAATTTTATTTATCCAAAATCATTTTCAGAATTCAGAAAATAGAATTCCTCAATAAAATATTATTTTTAGATTTTAATATCCTCATAGAATACAATTTAATTTTTCAAATTTATTAGCAAATAAATTTTTTCTTCGTTTTTTTTAAATATTTTGTGGAAGAAAATACTGAGATAGAAGATCGTTCGAAGCGTTATTAATGATATATTATTGAATTTTATTATGCAAATATAAATCTTAGTCAAGATGAACATGGCTCTCATTGAAATCCGATTTTATTTTGATTATTTCAAATGTTTTTAAAATATTTTTTTAAAAAATTATTATTAAATTAAATTCCAAATAAAATAAAAAATTAAGTAAATTTTAACTATAATGGGTTAGTTTAAATTTAAGTTTCGCCAAAATAGTTTATTATTTTTTAATTTGAAAATTTAAAAGAAATAAATTAAAAAACTAAAATGTAGAGTAAAAATAGGATAAAATAAATACTTATTTAAAATATGCTTACAGTAATAACAATTGATATATTTTAATAAAATTTATGAAATAAGTTTGAATAAATTTTAAAACAAATAATTAACGGATTAATATTTTAAGAAATATTTTTTAATAAAGGGATTTATTGTAAATTTAAATTAATTAGTTTTATGATAAAATTTTCGTAAAAAAGATGTAAAATAATTTAAGGTTTAAATTTCGTAAAATTTCAAAATTTAATCGAAAAATTTAATGAATTAATTTTAGGCGAAATTTGTTTAAATATGTGAATTGTTGATATTAATAAATTTTGTGGTGATAAACTATGATTTCGGAATTCGATAATACTGAAAGTGTCATAAACGCTACTTACAGTAACATCAAGAAATTGATTTCTAAAATAAATTTATGAATTTAAAGTTAGTTGTTTTTTACATTAGGAACATTTTTGCACCAAAAATGGTAATTAAATTAAATAAAATTAATTAATTAAATTAGTAATCCATTGATTGTTAAAAGAAAATGTTTTCTTACAATTTGTGAATTAAATTTTCTACACTGATTTTCTATAAATAAATAAATTGTATTAAAACCTAAATATAATATTTACAACTTAGGTTATTCTTCGACTTCTAAAATAAATGACGTCGTGACAGAATCTAAAGAATATACACAGGCAAATGAAACTCCACATAATGGTAACAATCAAATTCCGAAATTAATATCAGTCCGGAAATCGGATTCCGCAATAGATATTACGACAGGTATTTTATTATTTATTATTGTCTATTTCGATTTTTTAATAATTAATTTACATCAGATCCGGATTATAGAATCACAGGTAGTTGCGATTGTCAAAAGTATACATTAATTAGGGGTTCCAAAGTACTGTCAAAAAGTTTTTCGTTTCGAAATCTCGTGTATGATATTGTATGAGTTCAGAGACAAATTTTAGCATCAAATAACAATATTTCTTAACATCTGGGTTAAATGACGAAATTCAGAACTTCAAAGATAAAAACTATGAGAAGGATTTGATATTATTTTATTAATCCGAGCTCAAATTTTTGATTTGATCTTCCAATATTTAAATGTCGGTTTATATTCCGATGTATAAGATAAATAATTAGCCTCTTTTATTACTGAAGGGTTTTCAGAATAAAAGTAACATATTTATAGAAGTTTAAAAATCTTATCATACTTTCCAAATTTTTACTACTAAATACAATTAAAATAAAATCGTGAAAATCCGTTTAAAATAAGTATTTGGTTTATTTTAAAATGTGAGGAATATTTTAAATTGCGTATGGATGTGGAGTGTTTATTTGAATGTGCTGAAATTGGAAATGTGATTGTCTCTCCCACAAAGCCTTTTTAAACATATTGACTGGGGGGGGGTATTGATTTTTAAAACTACGTTTCTATTTTTGTGATCATAACCTGATGCTTTCGCAACAACAGAAGATTTAAACTTCGCTGTTATAACCGAAGACACAATCAAAAATACACACATTGGCTCCTTCGCAGCAAAAAAATCCACTATCAGCACGTTTCGCAATACTATGATATGGTACAAGCACAGAAAAGTGAATGTAAAATGGTAAGTAGAAAATAGTAATGACTGCTTTGAAGCATATTTGTTAGCACATGCTGAAGGGAAATGTAAAACACAATATGTGAAATGTAGAGCGTGTGAAAAGTTTGTGAATGCAGCTTCCAAGTTTGCTCACAATTGCATTGTTTACTTGGCATATGGCTACCATGTAAATACAACTATAAAACGTTTCCATAGATCACCTTGACTCAATCTTCCATAAGGCAACAGTGTGATATCTAGATTTAGAATTAGAGTGGAAAATTAAGTCTTCCCATCACCCTTGGCTGAAATGTTAGCAAAAGTACCGTGAGGAAGTTGTGGAGTTTCTTATCTCACTGACCGAGGATGTTTATAATGACAGTCTGATAAGCACTCTGTCTGCCAACAGCTTGCCCTCAAGGTATCTAACTCAAGTAAACAGGTCCAAAATTATTAACAGTCTTCGCGGGAATGAAGTTATTCCGGACGGAAGTTATTCCATTCAATAAAGTTACAGAAGTTATAAGTTGATTTTTAGATAATATAAGCCATGCTTTTAACACCACCCTCTCAGGAATTAAGAAATTATCCATAAATAATTTTAGTTAAAAAATTTATTAGTATAAATGTAACGGGGGTTATGTACCAAAGATTAAAGAGACATATCATGATTTGTTACTAAACACATTCAAGAACACAAAATTGAAAGGAAAGTGTAGCGTAATATTAATTAGCATGACAAACCTATGCTTGAATATAATTGTTGATAGGACTAAGTTTTAAATGCTATATTAACAATTTAATAATTACTGAGAAAAAGTGCTCTATGAAGTACTGATAGTAAAATATAATGATCATTAAATAAATAGGCAAATTTATGTAAGTGTTATTAATGATTCATTTATTATACAGAGTGCCCAATATAAAACCAAAGAAATTTAGGAAATCAAAGTGTATTTAATTAAACACGGGATAAACGCAAATAGCTATATTTACATAATTAAGCTTCCTTCGGTGCACTTTTGTTAGTCCCAAGTATGGTGTTCCTTCTTAAAAAGAGAAATACACTGCGTTGAAAATCAAATAGTTGGAAAGCCATTTTCTAAAGAGAAAAAAATAATGAAATATGTCATGTGCTATATATTTATAGGACAGAAATATCAATCAATCAGAGAGAGTCAATCACGCATTTAACACGTTCTTATTTAAATAAATAAAATACTTGTAGTGACAACGAAAATATATTTTTTATTTAATCAAAAATAACTCGCTTTCAATATTTGCGCGAAACGTTAGTTCACTTAAACAAACTCTGTTTTTTGCATCAAAATAATTAACTCTATACAACAATACTTTGGTTTTATTTATGTAAACATAAATTTACTTGCCTTTATCACTTGTCTAATTAAATACACTTTGATTTCATAAAATCCTTTTGTTTTCTACTGGGCACCCTGATTACATAAAATCACTTTGATTAAAAAATGTGAATAAATCATTGTTGGTTTTGTCTAAATGTTACGGTAAAACTGTTGAAATAAGTAATAATATTTTCATTTCTTTGCATATAGGAACGTTATAAACTAAACCTTATATTTTATAGACACAAAAATTCTAATTATTATTATTAATATTGAGTAAATTTCCAATACTAATTTTCAATTTATTTTATATCTATTTTAAAAAATTTTATTCTGTTTGGTATTTTTATTGTATTATTTATTGTAAAACTACAATTTCATTACGTCTTATCCAATTCAATTTGTATAAATAAATATTGCTTATATGACCAATATCTAAAATTACTTAATAAATTTATCTATCAATTTCAAGACAAATTAATAATTAAACACATTACCGAATAAAAGCAACTACAACCAAAATATTATTTATAACAAATACAGCTCGGCCATGGATACCGAGACCCTTATATGATCAAGGTATCGTACAATTCCTCTCAGCGATTCAGTAGAGAAAATTCGTGTAATCTAGTTATTATGATCCATTTAGAATTCTATTCTCTGTTTACATGGTATATACGTTCAAGGAAATCTTGTGAAAGAGACAAATATTCTAAATTTAAATCGGAGATGTGTTCCACACCTATAAAAATGTGTAAAATTGAAGATAAAATCTACAAATCATGTAATTGTATGCTGTATTTTATAAAAGCCATTCTGAATCGGTTTTGGGTATTGTTATCAGATTTCCGATCTTTTTTCCCTTATTTTACTTCTTTGATGAAGACTACTCTATTTATCCGTGACTTTTTTAGTCCTTCTAATGTGTCGTGCATGTCTCTTTGATGTTGGGATCAGCATACCACTCATGTCGAACATCCTCGATGAGGTCATCTTTTGTCTGTAAGGTATTCTTGTGGACTCTTATTTTCATAATCCTCCGTAAACTTTCAATTAGTGACAGATCTGGACTGTACTGTGGCCATTTGAGTACCTGAAGACATTTTTGATGGAACCATTGTGTCACTCATCTGGCTTTAAGATAGGGAGCTTTGTCTTGTTGCATCATCCCGATACCTTCATCTAACCAAGCATTCATCTGTGGGAGAAGATAATTGTTTAAGTATCAATATATTTTCTTGAATTCATAGTGCTAGAGTCACTGGGTTTATGGAATCATGTCGCTGGTATAAAAAACCCAATAACATGACTCTCTGGACATACGGGCGATGCTACGAGGTATGGCATGAAGTTATTGGCTCATGTATACTATGTCAAACAAACTGAGAGTGCGCAGGTGTCACATTCACATTACTTTCATCAGTACACGCAAGTAAGTAAGTTACGAAAGTTATAAAAATTATTTTTTTATAATTTTTTAAGAATCTTAAAAAATCTGATATACTTTTACTAATCATCAACATACAGATATTGAGATACCATTGAAGAGGAAAAAGTATTTGAGACAGCTTCCAAGCTAGGGATTTAAAGGGTATATATTATAATCTGTTCGAAAGGTGAAAAGAACGTTTGATAGTGGGGAGACTTACTGTACTTGCCTCACCTCTAATAGCCTTTGTAAGTCTGTAGCCGTAACTTTGAAATTCTTTTTGGAGGCACAAGCTGACAGACGGTGCGTTTTGAGAGACAGAAGACGTTTCCCTGCCTCTAACCTTGAATTGTTCTAGTGGATTTATATCGTGAAATCATGCGTGACACTGTACTTCGAACTAGATTTAATTGCTGCATAATTACCGTTTGGGAAAAACCTTCGTGTAACTTCTGAATAAAACATCATAGTGTCACCATGAACGTGTCCATTTCTTTTAGAATAGCTAAAACAGAAATTATGTAATTAATTTGAAAGCTTATAAATACTAGAAATAATAGAACAACATTAACAAATAAGTTAGAAATATTTATTTATCTCATTTAATTATTTTATTTTAGTAATTTATACAATTATCTTGGTGTTTAATATTTAAAATTAATTAAAACATATAAAGCTAACAAAGATAATAAAAATTTCTAAAGGGTGGGCCAAAAGTAACTACACAATTTATTCTGTTTACATTTTTTTTCAGGTTTACTTTTGTTTAAAATTTTTTAAATTATTTTATTCCACGGGCCTTGAATTTTTATCGTGCCAAGATACACAACGGAGCAAAGAATATTTATGATCGAATCTTCAATAAAATTCAATAATTCAATTATTTCTGTTTAGCGCGAATTTCAAAAGCGTTATAAAACTAAAAATGTTCCAGAGAGAAGAACAATTTTAAATATTTTAAATAAATTTTTGACTTCTGGATGTGGTAGATTTGCCATGATTTGGACGTCCTAAGATTGTGAGATCCGAAGAAAATATCCAACGCGTAGAAGAAAATGTTCAATTCAAACCAAGATTATCGACAAGAAAACGTTCAATTCATCTGAATATTTCGAGGACATCTCTTGGGCGAATTTTAAAAATTGATCTGAAAATGAAAGCCTACAAAATTCAGATCTGCCAAAAACTTCAACCGAATGATTTTCAGAAACGAGTTCATTATTCTGTCAGAATTCTGCAAATAGTGGTCGAAATTACAGATTTCATTGACAAAATGATAATGACTGATGAGGCTCACTTTTGGATGGACGGTGTTAAAACTCACGAAACAATGCGTGTACATTTGTTTTTATTTTTTTTCTTGTGTCTTCATTATGTGTAACAATAATTTTTTTGTGTGTGTGACCGTGTTTTTTTTTATTAAACACATTTTATTTAAAAAAATTATTTTCGATGATATGTGATACGGAGAATTAATTGTGTAATCTTTCTTTCATGGTGTACAGTCAATTACAACTTAAAATTAACAACAGCCCATCATTATGCTCAAGTAAACAAATATTTTTTTTATTCTGTCAAGAGGATATAACAATAGTTTTTTTCTCGCGATAAAGAAGACAGAAGAAAGATTCATACCGAATTTTTTTTAAACAGAAATATTAAAGAAAAAATAAATAATTAAAAAAAATCGATTAAAAAGATCGATCACAAAATTAAAAGTTATAATTAGTTTCCACAATCCGCAAATTTAATCATAAAATTGTTTGTTTTTGGCCTACGTAAATCGAAAAAGAAAAACTCCGTATCTCAAAATTTATCAGTGAGCTATCTATCTCACTAATTATTACCGATACGGAAACAAATTCATACGATTCCGAATTCCTATTTTCTCTAGTCTATTCCAAAACCTCAATCCAAATCACATCGAGTGAATTCCTATCAAACGAAGCAGGAAAAAGAACATTTCATCGTGTTATTTGGTATCTTCACAGATTCCATAAAATAGGATATTTGCTCGAGCGTTTTCGGTACCAGATCTAATCAAAAATAATCGGTATACTTTTTGTTTTTATTTGACATCCCTCTGGAAACAACTTCTTGTTTTTGTGTGATATAACGATTTCAGATTTTTGTCTTGATTCTTCCGTTATATAATTGTTTTTGGTTGAATACAATTTCGTTATACATTTTCGAGTCGTCATTTTTTTTTGGTTTTGTGTAATATCACAAAGTTATGTAGACGAGTTAAATAAGTTTCATTAACCGATTTAGCTCGTTTCCGTAACAGACGGGTATATAAATAAGCAAAATTGGAGGTTCTGGGGTTCAGAAAATCCCATGGAGGTTATTAAACGAACTTCAAATCCCCAAAAATGCACAGTGTGGTGTGGTATTAGTTATGAAGCAATAATTTGGCCTTATTTTTTCGAAGATACTGATGGTCACCAAATCAATGTGAATGGAATAAGATATCGTTAAATGACCAGAGAGATTGTTTTACCATTCATCGAAAATAAACCGGATATGTGGTTCCAACAGGACGGGCCACATGTCACACTGCAAATGATACTATGAATTTGCTAAGAGATAATTTTGGTGACAGAATTATTTCAAGACGTGGTAACATTGAGTGGCCTCGAAAATCTCCAGATCTTAACGCACCTGATTTCTTCTTATGGGGTTATCTAAAAGACTGTGTATACAAAAGAAACCCAAGTTCAATATCAGATATAAAGAAAATTATAACCGAGGAAATAAGATCGATTAAGTCATCAGTTTTAAACAGGGTAATGGAAACTGCAATAGAAAGATGTAGAATTTGTCAATTAGGAAATGGAAAACACCTAAATAATGTAATCTTTAAAAGATAAATTAATAAAATATAACTTTTAAAGTTTATTTTTGTTTTATTGTTTGTTAAATTTAATAAAAGGAAAAGAAACTATAGGTTAAATAAATTGTGTAGTTACTTTTGGCCCACCCTTTATTTTAGCACAGATATTTTGCAATTAATTTGTGAGACACAGTAAAAACAGAAATAAATAAGCACTGAAAGAGAATATATAAATGATTTATATATCATTTTGAAATACAGTTGTATAAAATTTCATGAACTAATTTAAGAATGGATTTTGTTTCTTTCAGAGGCATCTCCTTATATGGTTTCAGATCTCCTTAATTTTCCAAAATTCCCAGAGACGGGAAAATTAGGAACGTTAAATATATCCAAAAACCCAAATCAACAGTTAAAAGTTTCACTTACTAGCCAAAGTAACTCTGTTGACAATCCTTCTGAGACTTCAATTTATAATGTCGTAAATGATGAAATATATACAGGTAAAATTTTCAGATAATTAATATATTATATACATATAAATAATATATAAATATTTTAAGTTTAATTTAAGTATAGTTCTGTTTTTTTTTGTTATTGAAGAAGAAGTTACCAGTATGTCATTATTAAATTTTAAGATAGACTTTGGAATAGACGAAAACATTTGTGCATAATCATAAAATATTTGAAACCGATCGGACAAACACTGAAACTATTGTTAAAACAGTTATTAAAAAATGAAATTAGTTTTATTTATCTTTGAACGTATTTCAATTAATAAATAGGTAGTTGGATATGTACGGTTAAAATAGAAATTAAATGTATAATCTCCGTTTTTAGTCCAGCGAATCTCTGATTTATTTGTCCCATCGGAAAAACTATGTTTTGGCAAAGGTTGCAAAATACATCTAAATAGCGTCGATAATACAGGGTTATCATAAAGTAACTAGAGTTTTAAAACCACTTTAATATTTCGTAGAAATAGTGGAAAACACAAAACAAATTGAAAAATGTATTCAGTTATATTTCGGATTTAT
>MQRK01184096.1:4314-27838 GCA_001938485.1 Girardia tigrina | reverse complement strand
ATAATAATTCATATGGAAAATTATTATTAGCAGAATTTTCCATATGAATTATTATTAATATAATTATCTACTTACAATTGTAAGTAGATAATATGAGCGTTAATGAAGCAGGCAGGCAGTGACTTGGGCTTTTATAATATAGATTGTGTATTGATTTTTAGCACAATAATGTTTTTATTTTATTCTAGGTTCGTCGCTCTAACCACAAAGACTTGTGCCCAGTTCATTTAGTTTCATTCAAAGGATATTTTTCTATTCTTCATTATCTTATTCAATCTGGAGTTGATGTCAACCAACCAACTACAACTCTTTTTCGCCAGCCTCTACACCACGCTGCCATGTCACACCAACTTTCTTGTTCTCAGGTAAATTTAAATATATTATTTTTTTATTTTATGGTACATTTAAAACTCTTATCTGCAAAAATTTTCCCAGATTATTTGTTCAGTAACTAGTCATTCTTAAACAGAACAAAAATAAAATTAGAAAATAAATAGGAGTTTCAAAAAGAACTAGTCTAATAGGAATAGTTTAAGAAAAACATTCTTTCACACATATTAATGAGTCTTGTGA
This sequence comes from Girardia tigrina, assembly GCA_001938485.1. Lineage (NCBI taxonomy): Eukaryota > Metazoa > Platyhelminthes > Tricladida > Dugesiidae > Girardia > Girardia tigrina. Next base: position 27,265 of record MQRK01184096.1, on the reverse strand, counting down.
ACGATAATTTGGTAATTTTGAAAAATAATTTTGTTCAAGCTTTTTTAAGAAATCGATTATTGACAATAATATTCGTAAATATTATTTTTTTCAGAATTTTATTGAATATTAATATTTTTTTTAATTTAATTAAAGATTTTCAGAATTGAAACGACCTTGGTTTATCCATCTTTAATGTTTATTAATGAGTTGAAGTGTTTTATTAATAGTGATTCACAGAACTGCCGCTCAAATTGTAAACGATAACTGCCCTTCTGTAAAACAGAAAACTCATCCTTTAAAATAGAAGAGATTCTATTTTTACAATGTAACTAATGTTCAAGAACCTTACTCGATTAACTCGATCGTGAATGCTCACTAATACGAGTTAAGAGATGAACATTTGTCTCTCCAATGTAAGAGTTTGCACTCAGTAACAATTAAATTTAAAAACCAGATTATCTTGCAATCCGCAAATCGTTTTCGATTTATTTGTAGAGAAGCTTTGAACTCTGGATGTCATTGAAACTACTTTGACACTACCCATATTCTTGCAAATGCTCTTCTTAAATGCTTTAAATTCTTCAGAATATGGTATTTTGATTATTTTTTATGTTCTTCAATCTTTTCTTCCTTTAATCCTTTCTTAATCTGTGTTTGTGTGCATAATTTGTCCAATGGAACTTTAATGTAGTGATCTATTTGTTTGTTTGTGTACATGTTGTCCAGTAAACATCCTTTAAGAATATGTCAGGATATTTTTCAAATTTGTCTTTCAATTTAATAATCAAAGACCATGGTTTAAATATTCGTTTAGAAAGCTTGACAAACAACATTATATAGACTCAAATGATAGTCCAAGTGTCATATTTTGCATTCAAATTCAAATTACTTTTGAATAATCACCGCCAGAGAAAAATTAATCAATAATCTGTATAACTTGATCTACGATTTTCGAATGGTTTTATATTTTTATGATAATTTATATTTGATTTAAACATTTATGAAATCAAAAATAATAAATTAAAACTTTTTCATATTTTTGTATTAATGTTTTGTCACTTCATTTTTTCGAAGAGCCTGTTTGACCCTAGTCATGTATGTGTTACAATTGAAAGGAAACTGAAATTCTTGAAAGTTCTTTTCAAGCAATATTAAAATATTTCTGATTTCATAATTCTTTTATTTATTACAAAATATTATTTTTAAAATGAAGAGTTTTCTTTTACATGAAGCTTCTCATCAATGCTGGTGGTTTGATAGACGCGAAGGACACGTTTGGCAATACGCCTCTTCATTATGCCGCAGAGGATGGAGAAAATAATCTTCTTACCCTTTTATTGCAGAACGGAGCCAGTTCAGACGCACAAGTTGTTATTTTACTATATTAAATACATAAGTAAATTAAAAAAACCACTTTGGTAGAGTCATTCTAATAGATTTATTATTTTTTTTCACGTTTGATTTCTCCCATTTCTTTAAAAAAATCTTTCTTGTGTCTTAAATAATGAAGGTATTTACCTATTGCATAAAATTTATATTACTTTATTACTTTTTTTATTACTTTTTTTTATTACTTTTTTCAATATTTTTAGGTAATGATAGTTCTAATTTTGTCTTTCTCAAACTGAGGATTAATAGTACTTGAAATGTTAAGCAAGTTTGATTCATTTGAGGATTTGGTGAATTTAAAAAATTTTTGAATATTTGAAAATTAAAAATATCTAAAATATTTAAAATTAGAATTTTATTCAGAAATATTTTTATAATTAAAACCTATTTTCTAATTAAGTTTACAGTTTAAATTTTTAAATATAAAGTTATTAAGATTTTTATGGAAAATAATTTTGTACGATAACATATTTTCTAAAATAATTTTCTTAAATAAAAGTCTTTAATTTTTCAATAAAGGATAAAAAATAATCTTTGTATTTTGATTCATTAACTTTGTATTTTTTTTATTAAAATGATATATTTTGTACTTAGAATTATGCATTTTTTTATCTTTTTTATTTTTTACTTAGCTTTTCATATTATTTTACTTAGTGTTTATATTTTTTACTTAGTAAAAATAATTTTTTTACTTAGAACTTATCGAATAAATACTTAGCTTTTTAATAAAAAATACATAGCTTTAAAAATTTTCTGTTTCATAATTCAAGTTAAATTAAAGATTAATTCTGAATAAAATCAGAATAAAATAAAATAATAGAACTCTAACATTAATTTAATATTTAAATGTATGGCTAAATAACGAAAGTAAAATAAAATAAAGTACAGAAGATTTTAAAATGATGATTAAAATTTAGTAGTTTAAATTTTAAGAAAATCGTTAATAATTGACCAGTAAAAATATTAATAGGTTAGTATATAAATTCCCAATTGATCAGTAAAAAACTTAATCGAGCAGTAAAAAATGATATTAGAAAAATATTTACTTCTTGATTTCTTTGCTCAATCCTCGTATTTTGTACATTTTGGTGCACTCGTCAAGTTCATCTCTAGTCTTTAGAACTGTAACATCTTCTTTTTCTGCATGCTACAATAAGTACAATTCGGTGGAACATTGTTTTTCATTGCTTTTTAAACCTTTTTGCAACGATAGTAGAATTTTCGTCCATCGTAACTTCGGTTCTAGTACATACCTCCCCAGAGTGTACCAAATGATAATGCTTTGATAGCCTCTTCTTTGTTGTTGTATGTTGCAAATTTAAACAAGTCTTTGCGTTTTTTCTTTCTTTTTTTTGTTTAATGTTATCTTCTTGCATCTCAATGTCGGTTTCTTCATCGATTTGATAATCTTCAAAGTGAAATGTATTCATTGGTTTAATATTAATAAATTGAAACAAATTAATTGCAGTAGTTTTTCACTGACGAATTAGCTATTTATTTATGTGATATAAATTTAATTTTTATTTTACTGACCCTTTTAGTTTATTTAATTCCCTATCATATCCTGTTTTGTAGAGTACGTTAACTGTACTTTCTGTCTTTCTCTTAGAGATATCAATAAGAGTTAGATATGAACAGTATTTAAGAATCCTTGAGGTAAAATGTATGATTTTTTGATAACTCTAAAATGGTGTATGATAGAAAATAGTTTGCGTTTGTGTAAGCAACATGTGTGAAATTACATAGAACATCTAAAACATCTTTTGATAGAAAAAACATTTGTGTAGACCAACGCTATTTACGAGTTGAACTTTTATTGGCAGTGCACTGCAGTTATTAAAATCCAATCTTAACAAATACCAAATGGGAAATGTCTCTTCTTGATTGCGTCCGACATCGATTCAGCACTGTTGGAAGTATGGCAAGTTCAGGAAAAGATTGTTTCGTTGATAACCCAAGCAAATTTAAGAAATTCATTCAAATTTGTTAAACATAACTTTTTAGCTAAAATACATTTGCTGTTGTCGATCACGAATTTCAGAATTCGATCTAATTTTTTAGAATTAAATAAAAAAGTTAAATTGAAGTTTTTTAAAATCTGAACCTGGAAATCTAATAACATATTTCATTACTAAATAACATTAGAATACATTGTTGAGGAACTAATGTCAGTCCTCTTCAATACTATTTTCTTTATTTAGTCTGAGAGCGCTAATTTGATTTGTTTGAAAAATAATCATTATAATCAAAATGACCAAAGATTGTGATCGAAACATGTCCGACGTTGATATTTTAAAAAATGCTTTAACAAATATTTATTCTATATGTATACATTTAAAAACTTATGTTTTAAACATTCAAATTTTTTCATTAAGTTTTATCTTTATAAGTATCGTGTAAATGTTCCTCGAAAGAATTATCAAATTTTATTACATTTTAATTTAACAGAAGAAAATAATGTAAAAAGATAAATGTTTTTGAAACAATTGTTGAAAAGCAGTAAGTATTCCATCCGATATCCAGGTTGCCAAGAAGACCAAGAAAGGTTGCTGTACTAGACGTTGTTGATTCTTCATCCTTTGGTGAGATATATAATTACAAGAATCCCATCACAATCTCAAAATATTGTGACCATGACCTTACCGACAGAGAGAACGAGGTTTGCTTTGACAGAGGCTTTTCTCCCTGGTGGCATCACTACTTCGACTGCTCCTTTTTCAGGAAGGTAAAGCGGCAGGTCTGTAAGGTCCACTGTAACAACTCTCGCCGCATATTCCTCACCAATGTTTTCCAGCGTTTGCAGCAATTTTGGGCAAATTTTCAGGAGATTGTCCTTGATAACATCAGTAGGAAGTAATGTATCTCATCTCGCAGAAAATGTTTTCATTTTGAGCAATTTAGTCATGATGTTGTGTACAGAACTTGGAGGCATATTGATAAGAACGCTATCTTCTGAACAATGACACGTCGATCACCGTAAGTAATTTTTTCGATTGATTTTGCAATTGTGACAGCTGATGACTTTGTTGGTCAGCCACTCTTGGTGTCATCCTCCAACGATTGTTGACTTTCTCGAATTTTTATCCCCCTAGGAGATGGCACATTGATACATGTCTGCACCACCAAATACACCGGATAAACTTTGTGTATATCTAGCCTTGGTCGAAAGCATTTTGTCTATTTTTTGATTACTTCAAGCATAAGTAATGATTTTATTATCTTTTTCTCTTTTACTTTTAACAGCTTCAGTTATTTGTCTAAATAAATTTTTTCTTCATTTAAATAGTAATAAAAATAAGAGTTAAAATAATGACCATAGAAAAAGAATTAGTACAAGTCTAGAATGCTTTCGTTAATTTAGTCATTAGGTGAAAGATTTCAGACTTTTTAAAGTTACTATTTTATACCCAACATCAAAGTTTATACCAACCTGAAATTATTCTTCACAGAAAAAATCAAACAGAATTAAAATTTTATAAAAAAATGGACATAATTATTTCAAAAGATATTGTTAAATCATTTATATTTAATTTGAAACTGATTTTGATGCCGCTATTTATTTTCAGGATATAACAAACAAAACTCCTCTTATGAAGGCCACACGAAGTGGACGATTAGGAGCTGTCAAAAGGCTTCTAGCTGTAGGTTGCAACGTTAATCTTAAAGATAAAAATGAAGACACTGCTCTTCACTACGCTGCAAGACAAGGATCAGCAGATTTAATCCAAATGCTTCTCAAAGTTTGTTTATATTGTTGTTTAACTCTGTTTAGTCGTTTTATGGGAAGTATGATTTGTTAATTAAGTTTAAGTAGATAAAAAAATTATGATGATCAAATTTACATTTAAAAATGATTTCCTAATGGTTTAACTTTTAAAATTTATAAATTAATTATTGAGATTTATTTAAAAAGAAATTTGTCACTGATTCAATGATTAAGTCTCATTACTTGTATGAATACATTTATTAATAACACAAATAGAATCCTCATTACAACAATTTTCGATAGTTCTATCTGAATCATTGGTGTATCATTATTGATTGGTATATTTTTTATTAATTAATTCTTTCTTAACCCATGTTAGTATACTAATTTTTCCAATGTAACCTTAATGCAGTAAACTATTTGTTTTTTGTTAAGAAAGAATTAAAATAGAAAAAATGAATGACAAAAACAAAATAATTAAAATTCCAGAGAATATGAGTGGTTTCAAAGTTGTTTCAATGACATTCAGTGATCACAGACTTCTCTAAATAAATGGAAAACGATATGTGGGTTGCGAGCTACTCTGGTTTATAATTTTAAGTATCACAGGTGTAAAATCTCGTACTTTGAAGATTCACAGACTGGTTACATTTGTAAATCTGTTCGAGTCAGTCATACAAACTTCAACGCTGTGTCCCTGGAGAACTGGAAAGAAACTTTGATTTGTCTCTAGGTGAAATTGTCTGAAAGCTAGCCGAAAACTTTATACTAGTAGTGAATTTATTAGGGGAAAAATGCGGGTTCTGCCTCAATCGATAAATTTTTCAAAAATCAAGATTAACCATGGCAACGGTGAAGTTACCACGGCAACCAATAAAATTGATCAGTTACTATGGAAATCAGTACAGTAACCAATAAAAACGCGACTGTAACCTTGGGGTAAGGGTGAAGTCGGAATCTCATAACGTTGCGAGGGGTTTACAGTTGCCATATAAACGGTATCCATTACTCCAGCAACGGTTTTGGTCACCTTAACAATAACCAAGGGTTCAATTACCTTAGCAACGGCAACAGTAAATCAAGGTGCTTGTAGCCATGATACCGGTGATCGTATCCATAGCAACCGTGACCCTTACCCAAGTAACAATGCAAAAAAGTGCTAATCGATAGCTGCACAGTGCCCAAGTATGCTACTCGATACCGCACAAGTGCCAATCGTTAGAAAAAGTTTGCTACACATTTAAAAGTGTACAAGCACAGTGCAGAACATGCGCAAGTGTGCAAAAAGCGATTAATTCAAAATTTCACAATTTTAAAAGTACACATTTTGATTATTGATTCAATGCGTTTGGTGCACATGGATAGAAATCTATAGGTAAATTGTCGGAATCAGATTTTAGATTTTCGAAAAAGTTATTAAAAATTGATTTTTTCGAATATGTGTACAATATGAATGCAATATGTATGCAATCTCGTCTTTTATACATCAAAATATTTGATTACATAAACTATAAACAAAACGTGATGTATAGTACACTAAAATAATATTAAATAATATTACAATTGGTATGAGTGAACAACAATTAGTCAAGATTAGTGAAGAAAATAATTCACAAGTTAATTCAGACGATTTAAGTGAACAAATTAACACATAATTTAAATATGAACAAATAGACACTTCAATTAAAGCAGTGCTCGGTGTGTCCAATTTTATTGATTATGTCTTAAAAAGGGAAGAAGTTACATCAATTTGAGCTCAGACGATGAATATGATGTGAAGAAACTTGATGGTTATAAATGATTGTTGTTTTATGGTGATGAAAATTGTATTATTATATTAATAAATCTTGTTATAATTTAGTCTTGACTTTATAAACAAACATAGGCTAATACATAGGTTAAAATGGATTTAGAAACAGAAATTAAAAGTCTTACTAATGATATATGTAGTAGGAAAATTGATTGTATGCAATTCCCTAATGAGATACCACATAATCAAGAAGATTACATAGAATTTGTTATGCGAACCATATGCATTAAAGACATTAAAGCTGCACTAAGAAATAAACAGAGGAATTTTTTACTTGTGTGTAGCATTCTAACAGGTTCACTTGTAATATTATTATCAAGAATTATACGTTAAAAAATAGTTTTACATGTTATTTATGTTATAAATAATTTATGTTATAAATAATTTATGTTAAAACATATGCAATGTGTGGGTAATAGGAACACATTTTGTACGAGTTATAAACTAAATGAGAACATACACATGCAATTAAAATGGATCTCAGCAATAATGCTGTATTCCAGATAATTGGATCAAGTGGTAGTGAAAAAACACATTTTGTATGTCAGTTATTGCAGGCAATTGAAATGTTTAAAAACAAGTTTAATAGGGTCTATTGACATCAAGGTGGAGGAGGAGAAAGTGGGCTAACACGATATGAATTTTTAAAAAGTGTAAAGATCATAAATGGATTTGATGAAAACTGGTCTTCACGTCTCCAAAAGGGGGATGTTATTGTAATTGATGATCTTTTTCAAGAAACAAATACGGAAGAAGATTTCACCAATTTATTTACAAAGATTGCTAGGCATAGAGGAGTGACGGTGATATTCATAATTCAAAACCTTTTTCATCAAGGAGGTAATCATCGAACGAGGAATTTAAATGTTCATTACTTGGTACTACTCAAGAATCCACGTGATAAAACTTTAGTGGATTATTTAGCTAGAAAAACATTTCCTCATGATAAGAATTATTTGAAAGATTTATTGATGAATGAAACAAGTAAACCGTATGGATAACCTTTCATAGACTTCACTCAAGAATGTCCTGATGATTAACTACTAAAAATTAATCTATTTCATCCTAAATACACCACATTGTATAAACATAAGTCATGAAGTGATTTTATTAATTAGGAATTTTACTAAAGTATATGTTAGAGTCAAACCAAAAAGGGTTTCTGAAAAGAAATCGAAAAAGATGTTAGATTTAAAGAAACCAAATAAGGTTTCTGAGAAGAAATCAATGAGAAAGTTAGATTTAAAGCAACCAAATATCCAAAAGTCTATACATGTTACTATAGTAAGAATAGTGGTTGCACAAAAATACTTTAATAAAATACCACAGACATGGAGTTTAGTATAAACAGTTTATGTGACCGTTATTATGTGTTAGATGAGGATGCACATCGCTAGAAGTATTCTATATTTTGAAGCATTATTGAAAAGTGGAAAAAAATAGATGTGATCTGTTACATAAGTTCTCTGCATTTGTACAGAAGGATTTCATTGAAGTTCTGATGAATGTTGTAAATGGTAATGTCAAGATTGGTAATTACAAAATGTATTTGAAGAATTTATCAAGATACATTGCTGAAAATGTTCAAGGCAAAGACGTTAAAAACGAAACTACACATTATTAATCAGAGATTTACTAGACCATCTACAAAATCAAATACCAATTATTTTGGTGCTAAAGTATAAAGATAAAGTATAAATTAAAGAAAAGATATAATCAAATAAGTCAACAGGGTGATGGTTTTGTATGGGCTTTTTGCAATACTTTTTGAGTTATCAACCTCCCTCCACTGAAATTAATAATAAATTTCCTATTATTGACATTCATATCAATAGGATGAATTGGAAAAATTGAAATGAATTATAAAGAAAGACAAAAGATACATGTCTCTACACAACTGCACAGAGCTTTTGTGAGGAAAGATAAAGAGAAGGTATGACAAAGAGCTTAGTTTACAGAGTTTGAAATTTGTCTTCCAATTATAAAATCATAACAATGGTATAAATATTTTTATAGGACCTGTGAGGGATAACACATACAAAAACAAACAAATAGCTCACAACATAAAGGTTACATTGTACAAAAACACGAGCCAAGAAAAGACTAAAGGAAAAGGACATTGAAAAACACAAAAAATAATTAAAATATCATATTCTTAAAGATTTAAATCATTTAAAAAGAGTATTTGCAAAAATACAGGTAGTGTCAAAGGGGTTTCTATGAGATCCAAAATTCAAAGCTCTTTCTCAAATAAATCAAAAACGATTTGTGGATTACAAGCTAATCTGGTTTCTAAATTTAATTGTCACGTGCGAAAATTCGTACATTGGAGAAACATATTGTTATCTCAAAACCCGTATTAATGTGCATTCATAATCGTGTCGATCGAGTAAGGTTCTTGATCATTGGTCACATTATAAAATAGAATCTTTTATTTTTCAAAGTATAATGTTTCTGTGTTACAGAAGGCCATTGATTCACATTATGAGCTGCAGTTTTGTGAAACATTATCGATAAGACTCTACAACACATTAATAAATATTCAAAATGGGAAAAGTAAGGCCGTCCGAATTCTTATAAACTTAAATTAAAATAAATAAAACATGATGTCATTAGTTTCAAAAAAATCCCAGCAAAATAATATTTACTGATAAAATTTCCCATTAATTAACATTTTATTATCTTACACAATGGATTATAAATACTGATGATGGAAGAATTTCAGAAACACGTACAATCATCAATTTCTTAAAAATGCTTTTACAAAATTATTTTTTAAAAATTTATAAATAATAAATTTGATTAATCAGAAGAGGCATTCCGCATTAGCGACTCCGAACAACAAACTCCGATCAAGAACTCGCGCGCCTAATGGAAAGCTATCTCGAAAATATCAAAGTAACAATCTAATTTATCAGATGTCAGATTGAATCATATTTTTATACACAAACGTTTTATCTTAAAATATAATTTTCTTCCCTTCGTTTATTGAATTAAACGCTAAATCCAGTTTTAAGATGAGAATCTTGGAGAGCATCGTCGCAAAGAATCTCGAGCCGAAATAATTTTACTACTTAAATAATAATATTTTTGGAATGAGTGCATCGCTCGTAACGAAGAAGAATGAGTTTGATAAACTAATTTGACCCGATTTATGGGAAAACAAAAAGGAATCATCAAGATTTAGAACTTTTTATTTTTTACCTTCACGTTTTTGTAATCCTCTTTTTTAAGAAATTATTTAGTTGAAAGAGAATTATGATAGCCAGTCATTCGGAAGCCAAATATAAATAAAAAGCTAAAGGCAGTTTCCTCCAAGATTGTCTGTGTGTATCCTTATATTAAAAATTGCCTTCCAAAACTTAACAGATTCTCGCCCAATAAATTTCTATTCAAATGGCTCCAAAAAGCTGCTGCTCAAACGGCAAGTGTATCTATAATATGGGTGCATACTTTGATGAATGACATATTGGTACATTATCAATAGACTTTGACTTTAGTTCAAAAAATTTTATATTTGAAGATCTAATAATTTAAATACTAAATTATAATATCTTATGCAGGAACATTTTATTCACAGTATTGATTCATCATTAATTTTTTTATTTTAAAATAATAATTAAATTCTTTTTTAATAACATTCTTTATATTATAATTATATATTTAATATAGTATGATGCCAGAATAGATGCTCAAAATCAGTGGGGCTTAACACCTCTTATGGAGGCTGTGTCTTACAGTCAACAATCCGTCGTTCAAATTCTTATTCGTTATAAATGTGATCTTTACAAAAGAGACTACAGAACTGGAGATACAGCGCTTCACGTAGCAGTAAGGAAAAATTATGTTCACCTCGTTGAAGCATTACTGAAAGCTGGAAAGTGGTACATTGAGTACAATTTTAACAATTTTGGGGAGTCATTTGTTCATGACGCTGTTTGGTATAACAGATGCGAACTCGTTCGTTTATTTCTTATGCACAATTATAATTTTGACTATCCGGCAAAGAAATCAGCATCAGGAACTGAAAAATCACCATTCCAACTAGTTTTAGAAAGAGGACATTTGGAACTTGCAAAGGTTCTATCGCGGGTGTGTTGTTATTGGAGCAAGAACTCAAATACAATCAAAAGAGTCGAATTTCAAGAGCTCGAAGAAGTGAAGAGTTTGAAGCAATGGTGCAGAAAAGCAATTCGTAAACAGCTCGGTTTTCATATTTATGAAAAACTTCAAAAGATTAATCTCCCTCCAACTTTAATTGATTATATTCAACTGGACGATGTAAAGTGGGGTCCCAAAAACTTTGTCAAATGAAGCCACATATCTTTTATTTTTCAGTTTCACAACACTTTTCTCTTTTGTTGGGTTTCGATTGTAATATGTCACAACAGAGTATCAATATGATTTTGTGATTCCCGTTCCATATGTTTGTTTTGAAAAAACGAATTTTTAGTTCAAATTATTTAAGAATACAAATACGAAAATTAAAAGATTCAATTATTATGTGTGAAGAGTACTAAAAAGATCAACTAATCTAATTAGGAAATAATCGATCATAAATTACATAAAAAGATGATAGAAAACATTTAATTGTATCTGTGAGAAATATTTTCGAATGGTGTTTATTGACTGTTGTGTTTGTATGTTGTTTGTAGGAGTGTGTTGCTCACACCAAGTTGGAAGATTGATATTTTAAATGTTTTGAACCGTCAGATTATTCCGACAATTTAAAAATGTAAATAACAACTTTAAAATTGCATAAATATATTTTAATCAATAAATATATAATACTATTTTAATCTAAATATTTTAAATCTTTCTGAAATTAATTTGAAATATTTTAATAGTAAATTATAACGTAAAGATTTATTTAATCATAAATGTTACATTTAAAATGAAATGAAAATATTTTGGAAATAATTTTAAATTATTTTAGTAAGGAATTGTAATTAAAATTTGTTCGAATAATTAAAGGTTTAGAAATAGAATTTTGATTTATCAATCAAGAACTATGTCTAAGTATAAAGGTTTTGTGGAGAATTGCCATGGAGGCAATTCGAGTTGTAATGTCACAAAAGTATTGGAAATCATATTAATGTTTTTAAAGTATATGTTGGTTTTGATGATTAAACGTTTGATATGATAAATTATTTAACTGAAATAAAATAATAAGTAATTATTTTCAGTTCGTTCATGATTGATTAATTAAGATCTCAGTTACATAACGCGTCTCTTTAGACAGACAGAAATGAATCCACGTCACTTTATCCCGGCGCCCAAAATGCTAAAATTTCATTTAGAAGCGAGACTTATAACGAAGATAAATAAAATGATCACAAAATAGAATCCAGAGCATACCTATGAAGATAGCAGAATAAAAGAAAAAGTTTGGCAAGCTTCTAGTGGGATGTAAAAGAAAGTTAAGAATAGGTATTGAATGAGTGATAATAACAAGTTGAAGAAAGGTAGATGTGTAGAAAACAAAACTTGACTATAAGTAATTATCGATTGCAAGTTTTTTAATACCAAAGATTTTTACAAACTTTTCGCTGTACAAATTTTCGTTTTGGGTCAAGGTATTGTTTGACCTATCCTTCTTAGCAAAGACACGATTCTGGAGGAATTAACTAAGTTTTATTTGAGCTATTTTGTATTGGGAGGTAATAAAAAAGCGGATTTCTAAAATCAAACAATTTTGTAATCTAAAATGTACTCTGTTACGTACAAAGACGTTTTGGATGATTTTGATAAGCAACAATGATAGCATTCACAGCTACACTTACTATGGTAACATTACTATTTTGTTATTTTTAATTTTACAAAGCGTGATACGCAACGTAGTTGAAATTTTTATGAAAATGTACAATGAAAATCATGATTCTCTCCATAAAAGTGTATTAGCAGGGCAGTATAAACTTTTGATCCAGTAGACGACCTAATGGAAGCATTTGGTCTTTTCATCGATAACATGAATAAGTTTTTTTAAATACTTGTATGTCAGATCGCTTTGGGGTTCGTTCATCCACACCTGTTCATCCTGCGTTCCTTTATCCCACGTTTGTTAATCCAAAACCCGTTCGACCCGCGTTCGTTAATCCTGCATTTGTTCATCCGCGTTTATTCTTCCCAAATTTATTTTAAAGGACAGCTTTGGTAGATTTATATTTTTTGTTTTTTTTTTAAATTTTGTTTGTGTAAGATAACATTTAAACATGGTAAAACAGTTTAACTCAAAATAAAATTAAGTAGATACAAAATATTTACGAATAATGCGATCGAAGGGTAGCATTACGGTTTGCAGACTTTTTCAGTGTCACCATTTAAGTCTATGAATTTTTTTTAAAAGGCCTTCGGGTGACATGGCTAAGCAGAAGGCAGCATTTCTAAGACAAATACATCCAATTAAGAAACTATGTAGCAAGATTAATGAATGAGTCCAGTGTGCTATTGAATCATATGAAAGAGCAGAAATATTAACATTAACATGTTTCTCCAACCAAGATGGAAGATTGATATTTTAAATGTTTTGAACTGTCAGATTATTTGCACAATTTAAAAATGTAAGAAACAGCTTTAAAATTGAATAAATATATTTTAATCAAAATATTTTAAATCTTTTTGAAATTAATTTGAAATATTTTAATAGTGAATTATAACTTAAATATTTATTTAATCATAAATATTATATTTAAAATGAAATAAAATTATTTTTGAAATAATTTTAAATTATTTTAGTAGGGAATTGTAATTTAAATTTGTTCGAATAATTAAAGGTTTAGAAATAGAATTTTGATTTATCAATCAAATTTACAATCGCTCAAATTTCTTTCTCCAAACTTCTGCTGGGATTTGTAAATCATGTGTATTTTATTTCAATACATTTTAATGTAAATTTTTGTATTTATACTTAACCGTAAATAACATGAAATAATTATTAAAATTTATGAAACTTATTTGAAAAAATATTATTTTTTTGATGATATTTAAAAGGTAAATATTATTTATTAGGTTGTTGCAAGAGCAATGTAGGTTTTCGAATCTAAACTTTAAACAAATGTAACTCAGCAAAGAATAAACTTTATTAATCGAAATAAAAACCATCATAATCAATATACTTTTGCCAACGAGAAACAAGTTTATTGATGCCCCTAGTGTAGAACTCCTGAGTTCTAGATACGATGAAAGTTTTAAAGGTGTCTTTTGCATCGTCTTGGTTTTTGAAGAATTTTTTCAGGAGGAAGTTGTCCAGATGCTTGAAAAAAGTTTAGTCGGTGGGCCAGGGGTCCGGTGAGCAGATGGATAAGGCAGAGTTTCGTAATCCAATTTATTTAGCTTTTGAGGGTTGGTTTTGCGATATATGGCCAGGCGTTGTCGTGGAGAAGAATTGGCCCCTTTATATTGACCAATCTTGGGCACATACGTCAGAGCTCGTGATGCATTTTGCCAATTTGTGGACAGTCCTTCTCTGCGGAGATCTATTTACTCGTATCCAAAAAGCTTTGATGGATGAGACTGCAGATTACAAAACAGTCACCATAACCTTCTTTTGTTAGAGTTTCTGTTTCGGAAGGTGGTGAGGCGCCTGATCGCGGGCCAACCATTGTGTCGAACGTCGCAGATTGTCGTAGAAAATCCATTTTTCATCACACGTCCCAATCCGATCGAGTAACAGGTCGTTCTTATTGCGCAGAAGAACCACGGAAGCCTCCTCACAACGACGATTTTTTTTGACTTTCGTTCATTTTGTTATATTATCATTTATGATAATTATTAAAAAAATGAATAAAAAAATAGAAATTATTAAAAATAGGAATTTATATGTTGTTTAAATATTACTATTTAAACATTGTTTTTTGTTAATAAATATTAATAATCCATTTTATTAATCTTTTATTTAAGACTATAACAAATTCATGAGGCACCCATTTATCGAGCTTTTTCGACTTTCAAACTTGCTTCAAGTGTCAAACGACGGTTGAGGGATCAATATTAAGCTCTTCTGCGAGTGCTCAAACAGTGTTGCGTAGATCGGCTTCCACCAACTCCTTCAATATGTCGTTGATATTTCAAACTTCGCTGATATTTCAAGCGGTTTGAGCTGCATTACGCCCTAGCTTATCTCGTAAAAGTAAATGTTGCAAAAATAACGTTTTAACATCTGCAATTAAAATCGAAATTATTAACAAAAGAAACATTATAATAAGTTTTAAATAAATATATCTGAGAGAGTATAAATTAAGCTTTTCAATGACTCATAACATCACACATGCTTTAGTAGTAGAACATTGCGGTCAGTGCCGTAACTAGTAATCCCTGAACGGGTGGGTAAACCGCATTTGCAGAGGGGCAATAAAAATTACACGAATTTTCCGTTTTTTTTCTATTGCCTATGGTAAATCCTTGAGCGTAATCTTCACTTATATTGGGAGACATTTGTCATTGAAGCATTCATAATCACTACCATGTNTTAATAGAAACACAATCTAAAAATGTATTCATAAATACAATTAACTAAAATAATTGTAAGCGTCGCTTTCCATTAGAGCCAGCCTTGTAGAACCGTTTGATGAAGTCTTCAGATTGATGAATACGATTTGCCAAATCCTGTTCATATGAGATGAGAATTAAATCTGATTTTCTTTGATCTAACATTGACTGTCGTTGGGGTGTTAAAATCCGATTGAGAGTACTGAAGGAAGATTCGCATGCTGCAGTTGAAATAGAAATTGTTCGTGCAACAGATAAAATTTGCTGCACAGTTGGCATTGCTTCAGTGACAGATGACCGCTGTATTGAAGCAGAATCTGTTGCTCTTCCACTTTCTTTCGCGAAGAATTTTTTGGCTAGAACGAGTTCAGTTTCATCTAGTGTCAATCCAATGAGATCAACTAAAGGTTTTAATGTAGTTGCATTCATGAAGTTCTTAGAAGCTAGATTTGTTGCCTCCACTGCCGAAGCAATTTTGATGTGCAGTTCCCCGAACCGTCTATCTAACTCTTGTAAAGTAAAGGCCACAATAAATTGATATAATTCAAATAAGTTGTCATACTGACTGGATGAAGATGATAATAAAGTTGGACATGGCGGAATGCATAAAGAACCTTCGCCAGTGATGTCGAATTCTGCAAGTCTGGTAGGCATGACCCTTCTTCTTTTCAAAGCTTGTGGATCCAACGGCAGGTTGTTTTGATCAATGGATTTCCAAAAGCTGTCAAAATGGTCTTTAGTTTTCATTTCTGCAATAACTTCTTTCGTAATATGTATGAGTTCAATAGCCTCTTGCAATGATGCTGATTTTGACTCCAGCATTTTGTTGGGAGTGTCCAACTTCATCAATAGCATAGGAATGCATTGAGTCAAAAACTGAAATTCAAGAGTTTTAATACGTTTCAGTAGTCCTGATGCTATCAATGCGACGTCTCCATTGCCATTCTCTGTTATATCCAATAGGTCGACAATATCAATCATAGNTGTTTTGATGGTCATAGCAGCAGCCAAGTGACCTTTCCAACGTTGGTCAAGGACACGCTTCAGTGATTCTTCCTGGTATTGAGCTGCAATTATAGGACTGCGAACAAAAACAAAAAGCTGTTGACAGATATAAAAAAAAGGCGTTAACTGGCTTGAGAGATGACGTGGAAGCTGAAACAACCAAATGAAGTTGGCGATTGAAACAGTGAATGTATGGTATTTTTCGATGAAGTCTCTGTTGCATTATATACTGTACACCACCCTTGGCTCCTGACATAACCGCTGCACCATCGAAGCACTGAGCCACCATACGGTCAAGACGCACATGCCGTTGTTTCAGGTGTTGGATGATTGTATCCGTCAGAGATTCCGCGTCATATTTATTTATTTGTGCAATACAGAGCAGTCTTGCTTGGACGATGAAAGAAGCATCCACATAACGGAGAACAATTGAGATGTTTTCAATTCCATTGACATCACACGTTGAGTCACACATTAAGGTGTACCAGGCATCACCGAATTCCTTCACTATTTCTTCAACAATGAGATTTGCTAAAATAGAAATTACTTCGTTCTGCATTTTTGGAGATGTGTATGAGACATTTCTCAGAATCGTGCTTTATATACTTGCAAGTTGAGGATCCTTCTGTAAAGTATACTGAAAAAGCTTCACGAATAAACCATTGGGCTCAGTTAGTCCAGCAGGTTCATCAATTAAAATCTTCAAGCGATCAAGTACAGCTGTTTCATCTGAGCCACTCAATGGAAGTTCATTTACTCCCAGAAAGAAGATAACATCAATCAGTGATTTCACATAGTAACGGTTCCTCACTAACTGTTCGTCATTCACTATTGTGGAAATACACTTGTTCTTGAGTTCACGTTCTTTTTGTTCTTTCCATAGTATCATAGCAGTTCGATGCGCCATTGATTCTGCATGTTGATCAATTCCTTTTTTCCAGTTTTTATACCCCTTCATTGTCCAAGTTGCTTTGAATTCAGACTGATGAATTTTGTGCCCACCAAGGCCATAAAATTTGTTACATGCAAAACAAAAGGCTGTGTCACGAATGCAGCTATATTCCAGCCACTCTCGTCCATTAAACCCAAGAGGGTTAAAGCGCCGTGGATACTTTCCAAACACGGATTGTGGATACGATGCCTGTGGAAGCTTTGGTTGTACCGGAGCTTCAATTCCTAAATCTGTAGGTCTCCCACAAACTTCTTCACTAGATTTGTGTACAATCATAACTTCTTCCTGTTTTGAACATCCTTCATTGTTTATAGCTGGAGATCCCTGAGCGGTATCGTTGCAACAAATAATATTAGATTCATTTTGCTTTGAGTTACTTGATACTGATGGAGTGGTTTGAAAAAATTTGTGAATATCCATATCTAAAGACATCTTAATAATAATGCATCACTGTTTTTTGTTTGTCTACACCCTAGACTTCCAACTAGCAATGTGCACATGCACTATCAACAAATTATCTTTGTGAAGGCCTACTTAAAAAAATGTCAATTGACTCATTAGGAAGCTGCAACATGTGTGTCCATAGTCCAGGGCAGCTAATGAAAGGCCTATTGCGTGCTGGTGACAAACGTTAAGACATGTAAATAGTGTATGATAGTGGTGTGTAAATGTCTGTAAAAATGAAATGAGTTTAGCAACCAATGACATTTTGATTAATCGAGAGAGAATAGGTATTTTTATATATGCGCTTTGTTTGTTCAAGCTCATGACGAAAACAAAGGATGTCATATATGGAAAAAATTGCGGGGGGGCAATGACAATTTGCGGGGGGGGTAATGCCCCCTTTTGCCCCCCGTAGTTACGGCACTGATTGCGGTAAATACAAAAAATCGAAAACCTGAATTCCTTTAGCCTAGTTTCTCCGCTGCAATTACATTCTCCTTGTTTGAGGTGTTCAAATTTAATTAGCGGTTTACCCTATAACTTGTAACAAAATCTCTTTGAGTTTGTTTTTATCGATTCAGTTGGAAGTTTTCATTCTTTCTTTAACTTTTACTATTGACCTCTTTGTGTTCCATATATGACTCATTATGTTTTCATAACCACAATTCAATATTAGCCAGGACCTCTTTGTAAAGTTTTATTTTACTACTGTCGCAAAGTTGGGACAATGTTGTTTTATTGAGGCAACCGGTTGCTTCAGTGTTAAACTTTCCAAAACTGTTATCTATTCTCGGGGTCTTTTATTTGGCATCTTCGGCTCTAAGATAAGGGTTTCTTTAAATTTGGAATTTTGTAACCCTTGAATAATGAAAGCAAAAATAATTTCTTCTTATTTGAATTGACTTTCAAATACTTCCAGCACTAATTTTCGCACTCGAAGTTCAAAACACTGGTACTGTTCATCTCGTCTTTCAGGTAAATCACAAAGATCTCTTACTTTATCAATAATGCTTCTTGGTTTTGAAAAAAATCTGATAAAACCCCTCCGCAACTGTGTTGTTCCACAATATTACTGAAATAAAACTTTAGAATCACCTTTTAGCAGTATATAGAAGATAAATAATAGATCCATTTGATTGAATGTGGCGAAAGTCGTAGTTTCTTCAATCCATTTCTTCGGATCTTGATCTTGTCCGTCGAAAAAAACTACTTTTGGTGCCAAAATTTACTGCTTTTATTTAGGAGTTTTTGAGAAAATTCTTCTTCCATCTTCAAATTTGCATCAACATTCATTCTATTGTCCTGTTTAGGTCATCAGTAAAATCAGAAGAAATAATCATAACATGAATATATTAAAAAATACAACTCTAACTAATGATAATTTACAATGGCGTCAATCTTTTTTCGTTATTTGAAGGGGGCGAGGAAGAGATTTGCAGATCGAATTTTTAATTTGATCAATTTCGACTATTGACATCATCCTGCTTACTAAATCATACATTACAATTTTACGATTTTATTTATTGGGCCGTAGACAAATAACCGCAAAGTAAAAAAACAAAATCCAAATACTAACAATTTAATCTTCGCCCAAAAATTTTTCAAATAATTATAACAAACTTCTTGCGATGAAGATCCTTTTTCTGAATAAATTCATTAATCAACTCTTTGAATTATAGGTTGTCCAACTCCTCTGGATATATTGCAAAGATAAGAAGGTAATTCATGTTCTCTTGAAGTATAATGTTTTTCAATCGAGTTTTGAGAAGCTTCAGTTGGTTAAAAAAACTCTCGACGGTTGCAGTTGAGGCTTTGCAGACCAAATACAATTTTATGAGACGGACAAACTGCAGAATCATATGCGTCACTTGACTGCTGCCAATTCGCTTAATGATCTGTCTGGGGATGCCAGTGATATTTTCTTTTCTAGCAGTTGAAAGTGCTACAATCCAATAAGCTCGGCAGCTAATCGATGTTTGTCTCATTCTTCCGCATAATGATGACATACACAATCCAAGTCGCATTTCTCCACAGTGTATCCCTGCCAGCTTTTAATAATAATTTTCTGTGGCTATCAAGACCGGAATCAAAACTTAAATAACTAATTGAAATTGATTTTCACATCTTCATTTCCAAGAATAGCGAGGCCTTGATGCGGAAGAAACAGAAATGAGGAAAAACAAGCATTCTGTAGCCTTCTTTCTTTCAGCTTCATTTTGAAGATTCAATTGGCTGCCATTCAAGAGATTTGAGAACTTGTAGGAAGATTGACAGTGAGAAAGACTCCTTGCATTATTCCCAAAACGCTGGGTTGCCTTCTTCGAGGTTGTGAAGCTCTTGGTAATGATCGCCGTCTCACTTTTGACATAACTGCTGAATCCTTGTTAGCGCAGTTGTCTGCACGGGTGGCAAAAAGCAGCTTTACCTTCTTCATCCCATTCCAGTCAAGTAAAGAGTTTATACCGAGCAGGAAGAAATTGTCGTTTGTCCTCCAAGACAGGGAAAGTAGCAGTACTTGGCTGATTAAGTTCTCTGTGTAGAATAGGTGGATCACTTTTTGTTTTTTCATGGGAGGTTATGAGACAATCTCCAACTTATCAGTTGACTGACTTGAAGAACAGCTCGAAATCACCTCGTGGTCGTCGTGGGTGTCCTCTGTTGTTGGGTTTGGATAGTAGTCAGTGACTAAGTCGAATGACAGGTTGTAGCACTATTGAAAAAGTGTCGATTCGGCACATACTCTAAAAAATAAATTCATGCAATTTATGAAGTAAATTCAAAATGTATGAGAATCAAAGAATGCATTCACAGTATCAGAATTAGAGTAGCTATTGAATTGGAAATCGAATTGCTCGCCATAGAGTTAAGTCACGCAGAAGCCCATCAGGTGAGACGTGAATAGTATAAGATAAATATAACAAATTTTTAAAATTTTTTTTATTTAAAGGAAATTAGTAAAATTTTAAAGTATAGAAAATCTTATTGTTTGTAATATCTTTATTGTAATAATGTTATTTTAAAATTTGTTTTTTAGATCCAGACATGATAAAACCAAAACGGTATCTTGCTAAAAATTGGCAAATGTTGGATCAAAGTAACTATGTTTTTAATGTTGATAATTGGAGAATAAGGAGTACGTATATCTCACATGAAGAACATGAAAATATCGTAAATAATAAGTCAGAGTTAATTTTGGATTCAATGCTCAGGTTTAAATTGATTACGTGTTATGAAACAGAAGAGCTGTTATGTTACATAACAGAGGAAGAAAATAGCAAAGATGTTTATTTACAGTTTCATGGAGAATTTGTGGATTTCAATAGCCGTATTTTTTACTACAAATCTCTTATATATACAATGAAAAGGTTTATTAAATCATCTAAAGATATTTATGGTTCCCGTAATTATTTTGGTAAGAACGAAAAGTGTTTTCATGTATATAATTATCTAGTTTTTATGAAAATGGTAAAAAATATTGATGTGAATATATTAAGCTTAAAGAAAAAAGTAGGTAGATCCAAATTAATACCAAGAGATGCTAGCTTGAGAAGAAAAAAAATAAACCATGTTATTAAAACACTCATGTTTTTTTGACAAATTTGTTGTAATAAATTTTGGATATTGTTATTAATTTTGGATTTGGTAATAAATTTTTGATTTTGTAATATATATTGGAGAAAACATATCTGACCTTTTTTATTCGATTAAATTCAATGGTGTTTATATCAAAAAAATCATGTTTTAAAATAATTTATGTTTATTTTAAACATTTTTTTATTATTATTTAATATTTTGGGTGTATTTTTGTTAATACCTTTTTACATTAAAAAATCGGTTGTAACGAATTCTTTTTATCCCTATAAATTCGTTATAACCGGTATTTATTGTAAATACATTTTGCATATTAAACATTTATAGTTCTTAATACGTTTTTTTGCAGTTTACAGCGACATCCGAGTTTTTAGTTAGTTAAAGTCGAAAGTAGATCTTATTGCTGTAGTGAGCGTTTCATCAGGAAAATTAAAAATTTATTTGTTTCTTAAAAAAATAAAGTTATGACAGTGCCTTACATTTTCTTTTGAACACGAACATTTCGAATACCTAATTTCTTATCTACTCGATCATGATCGAGATTTGGAAACTTTTAACAATGTCAAAATAAATTTTTACAAACCGACAATTTATCTGGCTTTCATTTTAAAGAATTAAATATTGTTCCAGATTGAGGTATTGTTTCTTTAGTAAAATATTTTTACAGGAAATTTCAACAAAATTTATAAATCAAAACTTGTTGTTATATATTGAATCTGATTTATTGTAAAATTGTGATTTTTGTTTGAAAATAGGTTTTTCAGAACTGAATCTGGAAATTTACTTTTTTACTTTCGCTTAGCTGATTAGTTGTTTGATTGAACGATTGCTTCGCAACGATTATTGAAAATTGTTAAGTAGAGTTTGAGGGTTGTTGTTTTTGACAAAAAATCAAAAAAAAATTACAAGATGAAAAATTCTGAATTTTCATTTCATCATTTTGTCGAAATTGAGAGCAATATTTGGAAAGTTGATGTTTTGTGTGTTGTTTGAATGTTGATTTGGGATTGTTTCTCCTAATCAGATGGCTGTTTAATATTTCAATTTTTATAAATTTGAAACTAATTTATTCAAACAAATATTTAATATTAAAAATTTTAATATATTATTTTTGTAAATTTTAAATGATTTTATTAATTTTATTTTTGTAAATTTGTAAATAATTAAATTGATTAATATTATAACATAACAATAAAAAGTAATAATATTTAAAGTAAATAATTTAAATAAATATAAATGCTCAAATTAGTTTATATTTTGAATGAGAAGTATTATACATAAGCAAAAACAAATGTAATATTATGGATTGTCATAGAGATGATCAGTGGCGTCACTAGGGTTGGTATCACCAAGTGCGGTAAAGTCCCGGTGTCACTCCTTCAGATTTATTCTGATTTATTCTATATGCAGTAAGTCAAAGTATCAAAATGACAAGATCAAAACAAACAAGTTCACAGTCACTGAAGATCTGCCGTCAGGGTGCAAAAGTATTAAGGAACGTGTGCGTTGTGAGGGATGATTTGGAGTGTTGTAAGTTTGTTGTTTGTATGCTGTTTAGATTTGTGACTCTCCTACTCAGATGGGA
>MQRK01184077.1:145104-162803 GCA_001938485.1 Girardia tigrina | reverse complement strand
AAGAAAATGATATATTCCTAGGACTTGTTTGACCATCAAGTTCAGTAATACATTCGGCATTAAAGGAATTGTTTTTTCAATTTGCAACCACTGTACTCCCACCAATTTAACGTTCACAAAAATAAAAGATAAATATTTACAAAAGCAAGTATACATTTCAATAACCACAGCATTCGGCCTGCTTGTTTCTTTCACACAAAGCTTAGCCGTTGTCTTTACATAATGTATGGTGGGCGCTGTAATACCTCTTATCTTTGCAAAAGTTTTGCGGATTCTTATATTTACCTTTACTTTTTAATGATTTCTAAATTGTCTGGAGTAAAGTCATATCCAAGCGGATTTTTAACAGATCCAAATCTTGGGCAACTGGCATATAATGGTAAAAACATGTTCCTATTCCACTTCGAATTTCATATGTATTCGTAAAGTCTGACATCGTTTTGTTATAGCAGGTAGCGAAATATTCACATTCAGCAACGTTACGATATAAATGAGTACCGTTTTCGCATAAAAACTAACCGTAGCGTAATTCAGTAAGCGTTAATAATAAAAAACGGACTTCGATGTTTTTTAGCCGTAATGTGGAAATCGTAAACTAAATCCTCATGAGAATTTATTAATTCTACTTTTTCTTCTTTGAGTTTTTCTGTTGTTGCTTTTAAATCATTGATTGTCGATGTGTTGTAAAAAAAATAATGAAATAAATCTTTAAAAATCATTACAAACACAACATACACCACGCTCCCGACACACCTATGTACAGAGAACACTCAAACCAACCAAGGTCATGTACAGAGGCAAATGAAAGAAAGACAACATCATTCCTCGACCAATACACGCGGAGCCAGAGTAACACAGTAATCTTCAGGACACTAATTAATTTAATTCACCTGTATATAAATGCAAAATGATTATGTTATCGACTGCATGAAATCACGCTAATCGAAAATTCTCCGTCAACTGGTTGAGACTGCCGATTGAACATTGATTTTAGGGCAACGTGACCTAATTAACGATGCTTCACACTGCACTCTTTCACAATAACTATCAAAATGCTTTCACAGAATCTTGGATAATATTTGCGTTTATATATCAAAACAATGTTTACGTAATCACTATTTAATTTATAAATCATGAAAATACTTTCAATAAAGTTGAAGAGGATGGTGTTTGCACATTGATTTTAGGACCGTAGGATTTGATCAACAATACTTCACACATCACCCTCTCCCAGTAATTACCAAATTGTGACCACAAAATCTTAAAATTACTCACATCAACTTTACTATTCAAACAGTTCTTCCTGTGTTGAGCAATATTGCTATCACACTCCCTGCGACTATGTTTTTGAATCCATTTACAGAGATGATGACAAGTCTCTCCGATGTATGTGGTGTCACACCAATTACATTTATATTGATAAATTAAATTGGAACATGAACCAGTTGGAGTGATAGATTTACTACTGAACAAACATACAATCTTACTTGATCTAGATACAAATTTTAAAATTTAATAAATTATTTTCATCATGCTTCATAATAGAGTTTTTTTCTGAAGCCCTCAGAGCAGGGAACAGTCAAGACAAAACCAATATTATCATAATTATTATTTATCTGATTTTTTATTTTTGTCGCTATTTATTGTATTTAATTTTTCATTTTAATTTTTTGATTTAATTAATTTATCGACAGTTTCGAGAGTTAATTTTATAACTATCGATTTGGAATATCCATTTTTATTAAGCAAATCCATTAACTTATCAATATTTTCATTGCATTTTGTGTCCAAGATCTATAGATCAAACCTTTTATCACATTTCTTTTCCGTGATCCTAAAATCAATGTGCAAACACCATCCTCTTCAATTTTATTGAAATTTTATTCATGATTTATATGAGGAAGTAATTAATTTTTGGTGAGATGATCAAAATTTAAATAGTTTTAAAAAAGATTTTTTTGATTTAAAATCAAATTGAAAATTTAAAAAAAATAATTTGAATTTAAAATAACATTCTTTAAAATTTTTTATTAATATTGGTAAAAATATATTTCTAATTTGATTAATTTCTTTAAACAACATTCTTTATTAAG
This sequence comes from Girardia tigrina, assembly GCA_001938485.1. NCBI lineage: Eukaryota > Metazoa > Platyhelminthes > Tricladida > Dugesiidae > Girardia > Girardia tigrina. The sequence continues at coordinate 160,710 of MQRK01184077.1, read as the reverse complement.
AAATTTTATTAATATTTGCAAAAATATATTTTCTAAATTTGAATTAATTTAATGATATGATTAAAAGATTAAATATTTAAAAAATGCAAGATTGAATATTAAATATAACGTATTTTCCAAATTGCTAAAATAATAAAATATTAAAAATGGTTTAAAAAAAACAACGCAAAATTACAAAAAAACAGCATAAAGATTTCAGTTGAAAAACAAAATTATAAAAACAATATAAAAAGGTTAAAATAAAAAAACATTTAAATATTAAATATTTTTTTTAAAAAAATTTTAATATATGTAAAATCACTTGATAAATATTTTTGTTTAAAAATTTTAAAAAGTTGAATATTGTTGTGAGTTAATTAAAATTATAAATATATGAAAAATTATTTGAAAATAGAGATCAGCGGATTAATTATTAATTAGGAAAATAGTTGGAAAATTTGTTTGAATGTTGTTTTATAATAAAGATATAATTTGAGTAAAATGAATTCTGATATTGACGTCTCACTAATTATAAATTACATAATGATTACCTAAACATTGTTTTGATATATAAACGAGAATATATCATTGTTAATAGAGGAGCGACAAATCGTATCGTACATCGTTAAATATGGGTGATGCATCGTTGAAAGATGCATCGAAAGACTGGATACCTTTGTTATCTAACATATAATGAAATCACATCTTTGTTCACATATACAATCACTCAACGATATACGTACTAAAAAAAATATTATTAAGGTGAACCAAAAGTATTTTTGTATTTTCTACGTCTTTGTTTCTTATTACCAAATAAAGATATTTTATATACATGTGTTATATGTTCTTAAAGCTCTTGAACTGCTCTATCACAATATATATTAAAACTTCTGATTAGTCGTTAATATAATTTTTATGGTCTTTTAGAAAAATCAGGAAAATTTTGAAATTCATGTTCTTTTACGCCATTACTGGAAACAGGGCTTAAACGCAACTGTAGTAACAAAGAAGATATGCGAAGTTGAAGGCAATATTGTGGTCTCAAATCGTACTGCACAAAATTTGTTCAAAAGGTTCAACGAAGGCGACATTGACCTCAGAGACAATGCACGTTCAGGCTGACCTATCACCATCAATTCCGGAGCAATTCGTAAAGCCGTCGAGACAAATCCGTCAATAAGTACACGCAGGTTGTCGGCCGAACTCGATATTCCTCAAACATCCATTGTACGACACATTCACGCTCTTGTCAAGGTCATTAGACGACGTCGAGAAGTACCTCATGAATTGACACAAATTCAAGCCGAAAAGCGTTTCGAAACTTGTCAAAAATTGCTTGAAAAACCGCGCGATGACCGTTTCATCCGTCGAATTGTAACTTGCGATGAAAAGTGGGTTTACTTCAGTAATCCAGACCAAAAAAAATCAATGGTTGGACCCCGGACAAATGGCGAAACTGGTAGCGAAACGAGATTGTTTCTCAAGGAAGGCACTTTTGTGTGTTTGGTGGAATTTCGAAGGCGTGATTCAGTTCGACCTGGTACCAAATGGTCGTACCATTGACACTGACCTTTACTGCTCCCAACATGATCGAATGTATGCGGCACTTGGCGAGAAATACCCCGCTTTGATCAATCGAAAGCGAGTTCTTCTACAACAGGACAATGCAAAACCGCACACCGCGAAACAAACAAAGGAAAAAATCAAAAATCTCTACGCCTTTTAACTTCTTCCACACCCAGCGTATAGTCCGGATCTTGCGCCATCCAACTATCACCTTTTCCGCTCTATGGCACACTTTCTTCGTGGTTGCAACTTCAATAATCTGGCCGAGGTCGAAAACGGGTGTCACCAGTTCTTCGCTTCTAAGAACAAGGATTGGTACCGCAGCGGGATCGCACAACTTGCCCATAGATGGGTTCAAGCTATAGATTCAAATGGCCTTTACTTTGAAACTTAAATGTTTTTTATTTGTTGTAAAATTATGTTTAAATTTTTAATAAAAAATACGAAAAAACTTTTAGATCACCATAATATCACGAATTCGACGAGGAAATTTACTAGAAAAAAATTAGCAAAAAAATCAGTCAATTTAAAAGTATTGAGTATTTATTTATTCAGTTCGACCTGGTACCAAATGGTCGAGATTTTAATTTTGAGGACAAATTAAATGAATATTGAAAATTTTTCGACGTTCGAATTTTGACGATTTGATTTAAAAATTAAATTATAAAAAAACAGACTTTCAATCAATCACTTATCAATTTTATCAGTGATATCTTTTATCCTGGTCTCATTTTGAATAATAAAATCAATCACCTATTTATCCGAAACTTGCTCACTTCGCCAGGAGAATATTTACAATTCCAGCAGCTTCCTCCAACTCTGAACGAATGTTTTCCACAGCTGGAAATATATATAGTGAGAGGAGAACAAATTTTTCAGCATCCAAAGTTGAAAAACTTGTTTATATAAAAGAGAACTTAAGACAGATGAAGAAAATGAATGAATTTATAATTTGATTCAATTTTCCAAAAATAAATTTGAAATTTTCTTGTTTTCTTTTTTTTGTAAATTTTCTTTGCCATTATAGCACAATAGCAAATATCAGTGATCAAATAAAATTTTATATTTGAATTTAGCTGTTTTATATTTTAATGTTATTTTTCCTATGCATCGTTCAACGATGAAGTTTTTTCAATGCATCGTTAAAAGCTACATCGTCGCTTCCTAATTGATAATTTAATCTGATGATGACGGTTGATCCGTCGAAATTGATCACAATATATTTTGACGAACTTTTTTTATTTTAAAAAATAATTTTTCGTTATTTTTTAAATTTTTTTTCGTCATTTATGTAATATAATATAATATTAATTTTCTAATGAAACTTTATTTCACATTAAGCACGTGATTTATAGCTAGATTTATTAATTATTTTTTCAGAATCTTATGATCGATTTTGTAAATGGATTTGGCAATTAAAACAAGAAAATATAGTTTCCAGTGAAATGATTAAATCATCAATAAAAACCGTTCTCGTGTTCGATGAACAAGAATTATCGAAATTTATCACTAATTTTAATTGTAAATCTTTTGAAAGCAATTTAGTGAGACTTTTGGCCAATTTTATTGTTAATGAACATCCTTTGATTGATTTGGCTTTTTTGTCACGATTTTTAACTGAAAAAAACCGATATCTATTATTTATATTGGTTTTGAAAGAAGTCAGTACGATCGATAGTGTTTCTACCAAACGGCTTGTGAAAGAATCTGGATTGTTGATTTATTCGATGATACCCGGTAAATTAATTCTATTGATCAATTGATGTCCTTTGAAAGATTTCGCTAATACTAATTTTGATTTCTTTATTGATATAATATATATTATTAAATAATATCAATATTTTTATGTAAAATCAATTTAGTTATCGTATAACTTCTAATAGCCACTGTACCTCTTAACATTCTAAAAATAGGTTACAGAATTACCATTTATTTGGTTGAACAACAATTCGTGCATTTTTTTTAGGGAAAGGAAACTTTATTTAATAATTTATGTACTATTTTTATCAATATTTCTTTTACTATTAGGGTGTTCAAAATTACCGACAAAATCGTTTACCGTTATTACAGTATTATACTTAGGCTGTCCCAAAAGTCCTCAGGTGGCCTTTAAAAACACACTAATATTTTACCAAATTTAACCAAATTTGGACTGAATATTATTCAGACTGTCATAAATACTGTGTTAAAATTTCAAAGCATAAAATTTGAAACTTACCAAAAAAATAATATTATTAACCAACAAAAAAAATTAGATGCAGCGAATTTAAAAATTTATTTAAAAAATTTCTTAAGCAACATATTCACAATTGTTGTCAATAACCAACTGACAATAGTTAAAAAGTTTATCTAGTTGATTTTTTAATGTTTCTGTTGATAAAGAATTAAAAAAGAATTTACAAGCTTCTTCAATTTCTTCATGTAATTCTAAAACATGATTTTTAAAACTTTTCTTCATTTTTGAAAACAAGAATCTGTCACAGATTAAAATCTGTCCTATAGAGCGATTGATAAATTTTTTCAATTTTTCTTCTTTCAAAAAGAGTTGTTTCTTTGCTAGAATGAGGTCTTGCATTATCATGTCACCACTTAAGTTCCTTTAGCTTGATGCTGTTAGATCTAAGTTTCCGCCATTTTCACCGGTGTCATGAACAAAGTTCACATACGCCTCGGAATCAATCTTGGTACCATATGGTAGTGCTTTTACATTAAAACGTTTGTTGTAGGTAAAGGTTACGAAAACAAGAGATTTTTTATCAGTCATTAACGATGGCTTTATCACTTTTGGTGGAACAGTATTAGAAGGTATAAAAACCGTGTTTCAACCGAGGTGCTGAAACACTGTTTTTATTACTATTCAAAAAAAATGTTACACAGCCTAATTGGCCTAACGGACTATCTATCAGTCGTGTTAGGCTAATGTGTTTATCAAAACACCAAAATAATAAAATGATAACAACGATAACTATATTGAAAACAATTTAACGGAAAGTATGATAAAGAAGGATTTTAATTTTCGATCACAGGAAAAAGAAAAAGGGATAGTTTATAACAAGATATCACGGAACAATAAAAAAAATACCGTCGATTATTTTAAGTCCAATACTGCGTAGAGTGTACTTTTACGCGTGTCACTGAGATTAGTAATTGGAAAACCAATTGCTCTTCGAATTGGTAGGATTTAATTGATAGTTGTCGATTACGTCGATTTAGGTTGGTTTGAATCAGTTGTGGGAATGAGGTGATATCACCGAGTTTGATAAATTGAATCGCGGATAGGTAATATTGTTGTCTCGTTAATTAATTCATTAGATCTTTATTGTCCACGGTATTTAATTATTATTTTCATAATTGAGTCGTTAATTAATATTGATTTATTTTTAGCTTTTATATATGTATTTATAAATCATTTACAGTAATACGGCTAACGAATAGTTATCACAAATTATAATTTTTTTGTCTTGTGGATTGGACATAATTTTTCAGCATAAGAGGATTAGAATGGGACTTTCACTGAATAATAATAATAATACATGTAAATAATAATGACACAATTTGAATCGCAAATAACAATATATCGTTTAGAAAACTTGGAAAATAATTGATAAAAAAAGTTAACAGTATTAGTTCAAGTCATTCAAAATATATGAAACGTCGATCTGGGTTCACAAATCAGCGACTATTATTTACTGGCGTTTCTTCAGTTTTGAATTCTTTTCTTCTTTTTAATTTTCTTTTTGAGTCATTTTATAAGACGAAATCGATATTGCGACAATCACTCTCGATCGGAGACCATCGCATATGATCCTCCCTTTAATTCGCCTCGATCAAAAGTAAAACCAACTGAGTATCACAATATTGGAGATCACATATCTCCAAGTTGTCATCACGCAACCCATTACCAACCAAACATATCCGATAACACAATAAAAAGAATTACATCAATTCGGAATACAATTCACACAACACACAAAGGGATCAAGGCACAACGCACACGTGCACACAAATAAGCAAAGTTCTGAACTCCACAATCACACATCACGGCTAACATGAGAATAACAACTGTCAAACATTCTCTTTGGATAATCAGAACTTTACAGAAGGAATCCAAACTTTGTGATTTTCTTTCTTTCCTCTACCTTGGAAAAAGACCCATGTCTCATCCTCGATCGCTACATTGGAATATGCTTCGTCACCCATCTGTGAAATTACATGGCGTATATGCTTTGTAGTGTTAATGCGTTGTTGTTTATTAGCAGCAGAAAGTTCGTGAGGGACCCAAACAGAGCAAACTTTTTTGTAATGAAATTTTTCACGCAAAATTTTGTGGACTGTATTTTTGCCTAAAGAAAGTTAATTTCCAATATAACGCAAAGACGCATTTGGAGCTTCATCAATCACTTCTTTCACTGCTTTAATCTTTTCATCGTCTGTTAATGACGGCCTGCCACTTCTTGATGAATCGTCGAAGGACGTCTGCTTTTATTTTTTAAAATCAGTCAACCATTGTTGAATAGTTTTCAGTGCTGGGTGATTTGTGTCTTTCCATGCCTGCTGAAGTTGCTGAAGAATATATGGGCAGCTTTATGAGGCTATCTTAGCAAAACTTCCTATCTTTTTCAGCAAAAGATTGAAACACATGCATTTTGTAGGTCTTTATTTTATTCGAAGTTTTGCAATTAACGGAATTCTGCAAAGACCTGACTAAAAGATAAGCTAGAGGTACACTGTCAGATGAATACGGAAGATGCATGAATGTATCCCTTCAAAGCTCTAATAATTTTTGACAGATCTTCGATGGCATATTTAGTTAAGTGCTGTTATGATGAAGTACAACGCATTTTTCTTGTCGTTTTTCTCTGTTTACTACTTTGAGATTGTCCAATGGTGAATAGTGCTGGAAATAATTAATTGTTTACTTGTTAGGTAGAAGCCGCTGATAAAGGTTTCCTTTCCAATGATCTTCTTTTGATGAAGAATGGCTTTAGGGTACATTAACATCATCTCATCTCGGATGTCTCTGGATTATTTCGCTCGGTATTGTTGTGAACGATCCATGTTTCATCGCCCGTAACAATCTCTTTCACATATTGTCTCCTTAATATGAATACTGGATTTGTCTACCAATCTTTTCTGGATAATCTTTTCTTTACCAATCTTTTCCTTTCTCACTAATGTTTAATTGAATCAATTTTTTTGTCAAACTTGTGAAGATGACTGATTAAAATCATTAATAAATTGTCATACATATTTGTTATTTTCATAGGTCTTCTTGATAGCCATATTATTCAATATTTTCTTTTCATTAGACGTTTGCAAAACATAAAACTGAAACATAATAACATCCAAAATGATCTCAAATTTCTTTCAACGATTATCATTCTTGCTTCAAAACTTCCATCTGTTCTCCTTTTGACCTTTGAAATAGATATTCATTTTGTCATTGTGAAGGAAATGATCAAAATTTGTCAACAATTATATTGTTTAAAATTCCTTAAAATAGTGAAATTCCACACCGCTTAAACAGTAAGTCACATTTACCCATTAAAATTAATTAAAATGGGAAGTTAAATTCATCAATATTAGTTTTTTAGATGTGTATTACACATTGTACTAGAGCTACTACATCAAATACATTTATATATTTAACAATACAATGTAATTCATACGCTTTTTTAATTTTTCTTTTCTTGTCTAGTTTTTTAATGTTAGACATTTTTACGTACATAATAATAATCTCATAATTTAATGTAAAATCTAAATTTTATAAAATTTTAATTTATAAAAAATATTTTTAATCTCTTATACGCCTGTTTGTCTGAGCTGTGCATTTCACCAGGATGATAATGTTAGACTAAGTTAAATACAATGTTAAGTGTATAATTACAATTAAAAATGAACTGATTGAATAATACAGTACTTAATTAAGACATTACGTTTATGAATTACTTGTGGTTAATTCTCTCATATCTTCTTATTTACTTACTCATAAAAGCAAGCTTTCTCTTGTCAAATCCAGTTCTACATTCAAGTTTTTCGTGGAAACTGTCAACAGAAAAATGATTTTAAATCGTGTTGTCGGCTGGGATTTGGTTGAATCGACGGCGATCGATATGGATTTTATTGAGTCGACGGTGATCGATTCGTAGACACTCCCCGACAATCGATTGACAGGTGACTTGGGGATCCTCAATTGACACCAGTATGCGGGATATCGTTACGGTTTACTTCACGACGGTCTTCTCCGACTGCGGCTGCAGCGAGGGCGTCTCGGGTCATGGCGATTTTGACAAACGTAAATGATTCGACTTGCAACTGTAGCGATTCAGAAATATTTTCAACGGAAATATTCGTTGTGCTCATATACCTGTCTTTCGGTTGTCGATTGCCCATAATAAATCGAAAGAAAAATAGATAAACTTCACACCATATAACAATTTGAATTAAAAAAAATTTATTGTATAAAAATAGAACAATAAAACGAATTGTCATTATCACAAACAACAATTTAACTTTTTGGTCACTACACGTGTCAAAGTAAATCAGCAGTTTCAAAAGAAAGATGGTATATCGATCGTGTTAATTTCAAAACCGTGTGAAAAAGAGTTTTGATGTCCATGTTATCAACTGGCTTTCTAATTAAGAGCTAACGAAATTTCGGTTATGTTAATGATAAAATTTTGGGTATTTACAAATATAACGCAAAAATTATTAATCATTTAAGTACAACATTTTACCATAGTCAATATAATCAGTATTCATCTCAACTTCTTTAGAAGTAGTAGTTCCCATTCTTATTCGAAGAGATATTCATTCATATATAATCTCACGAAATTTTCAGACAGATTATATTTTTTTGTGTTTTCAATAAAAAACAAATCTCCAGGCTTTTTAGACCATACGGGTTATTTGAGAAAATACTGGTGATTTTGTATCAAGCTTTAGCTTTTTCAATATCAATTATTTTTTTTATTAATGGATAACATTTATCGCCTTAGACCAAATAAATGACCATGGCCAAGTTACCTCGAATTCTACTTTTAGAATCCAAATATATTTTGGTAACATCGAAAAATATTTTAACTGATATTCAATAAATACTAAATTTATATTTATTTTTGTTAGTAAAACTAATTCTTTGTATTATTTATTTTATCATTTGTTCATATATTCAACGGGCATCTTGCACTTGTATTTATAGTATTAGTATTATTAATTTATTTAAAATATTATGCATTCTTTGTTAATCTTAAATCACTAACCATTCGTATAATGGTCTACGTGTGCCTATCGCTTTAGTAATTTGTAGACTTCTTGTCGGTTGCGCCCCGCCCTATTTTATTACTTTCCTAATTTGTGAAAATAGTAACCCTCAAGAATCCATCGCGGAATAAGGTTAGTGAAAATAATTGAATATAGTGAGCATACTGTTAATGAGTTAGAGTTAATATGATACATAAAAACTAAGCAAAATAGATGGAACAACTTGATTTTATTGATAGATATTAAAAAATCTATTAATTTTATATATTAATGAAATTATGTATTTATGACTTACAGATTAAATAGTTTATTTTCAATTTAAAAATAATGTATCCGGCATTGATTTTATAAGTTGTAATTTTTTTTGAACCAGACATTACTTAACCATTTGTTAAAGAATGAGAAATCTCATTACATGTATTAAAATACATAATGTATGAAGTAAGAATGGTTTAGTTAAGAGAAATAATTTGGCATATTTGATTGCATACGAGTGATGGCTACTCTGCGAGACGAATGACGAACTGAAAAACAAAGGGTTAAGCATGAAATTTATACAGGAAAAATAACATATCTAAGTTTTGTAAAGATATCAAAGCTGTTACAAAAAAATAGCAAATGGAACTAAAATTTGATTAATGTGAATATTTAAATTGTTATAGTTTAGTTTCCAAATGCTATTATTGATCCAAAATTTTAAAATTACATTTAACCGAGCTTTAACAGTAAACAAACTTGTGAACATAATACACTATTTATACTTCGTTGCGAATGGCTAAATGTTAGTCTGGCTAAATGGCTTAAATCTGGTCAACAAACTTATATTCATTTAAATATAATCTAGAATATAATATAAATATAATCTAGAAAATCTAGGATAATGTGTCCAGAGCTAGTCGAATGCTGCTTGAACTGCTGGCAGTAGTTTTTATTACTAGTGGACTAGCAAACCACTTTTAAGGCCCAGCTACTATTCAGGGTGTGAAGGCCAAAGGAGTGGTCGTAATTTTGTTAACCCACTGTCGACGGTGAGATGACATTGTTATTATATCCGATCAATCAATCGGATTGATCAATGTTGCGACGATACCTGTTATCAGGCGCAGCAGTACAATGTCGATCTCCAGTTAGGGGGAGCGGTATGAAGCACTAGTAGCGTTCCAGGACCTCTTAAAAAGTCACGAAGCTTAATACCTTTAAAGTCACACATATGTAAGACATAATGTACTATAATTATCTTTTCTTGAACTGTTATTTTAGTTTTTCAGATGATTATACAGTTGAGTGGATAATTATGTAGATGATAAATATTAGGTTGGTCGAAAAATAATGGCGGTTTTGGGACACAAACTTCAAAGATGTGCAAATTCACAGAAACAAAAGTTTATTAATCAAGGTATGAACCGTTGGCATCAATACATTTTTGCCAAACAGAAACAAGTTGTTTTATTCCATCAGCATAAAATGCATCGGTTCTCAAAGCGGCGAATTCTTGGAAGGCATTTTGAGCATTATTTTGGTTTTTGAAATTTTTTTCACGTAGGAAGTTGTACAAATGCCTGAAAAAGTAGAAGTCCGTTGGCGAGAGGTCTGGTGAATATGGTGGATGAAGCAGGGTTTCATAGCCCAACTCATTAAGCTTTTGAAGAGTCACTTTTGAAATATGAGATCTAGCGTTTTCATGAAGAAGGATGGGACTTTTTCGATTGACCAATCCCGGACAAAGGGTTTTCAATTTTTTATGCATTTCATCAATTTTATGACATTACCTCTCCGCTGTGATTGTTTCACCTGGATTCAAGAAACTATAGTGGATGATTCCAGCATCACACCACCAAACTGTCACCATAACCTTACGGGGTGTTAGTTTCGGTTTTAGAAAGTGTTTCGGTACTTCATCTTTGTCCAACCACTGTGCAGATCAACGTCGGTTATTATACAGGATCCATTTCTCATCACAGGTAACAATACGATCAAGAAATGCGTCGTTTTTATTGCGAAGATGATTGGTAGAACAAATTTCATAGCGTTGGTTCTTTTGATTTTCATTCAAATCATGTGGAACCCATTTATCAAGTTTCTTGATTTTTCCAAGTTGTTTTAAATGATCCAGGACTGTTGAATAACTAATGTCAAACCCATCTGCAAGTTCTCTGATTGTTGTACGGGGATCTGTTTTCACCATTGTCCTCCAATTGTCGTTGTTCACAGCAACTGGACGACCACGACCTTCTTCATCTTCAAGGTTTTCATATCCATCAGAAAATTTTCGGATCCATCGTTGCACTGTGCGCTCAGAAGCTGTTCCCTTGCCAAACGCTTTATTGATATTGCGAGCCGTTTCTGCTGCTTTACGACCCAGTTTAAATTCGTACAAGAAAATTGTTCGAATTTTAATTTTTTCCATTATTAATTTAGCACCGTAAATATTCTAAAAATGACAGCAATATGTTAATAATGGCTATAGGAATATACAGCTAGGCATAAGATTTCAAATAATATCTAACACTAATGCATTTAAACTTATACATATCAAAGTAGATAAACAAAGTATAAAGCTCAAAAACCGCTATTATTTTTCGAACAACCTAATATAAAATGTTTATAACATAATATTTATTCATTTTCACAATTAACCAAAAAATCAAATTTGAATTATTTTAAAATATTTTTATTTCTAATTAGCATGTCACTATATGTTCATCATTCTTATTGAATATAAAAAAAGAAAACTAAATAATTCAAAAAAATTAAGCGCATTGATTTCATATTCTATGCGTGTCCAATGTGAAGTATCTGACTCACAATACATTGAATCTACTTTTTGGATGACATTACGTTTAGCTCACGCAATGTCGTGACCAAACACAGCCTATTTAAAATATTGCTCAAATGACATTGAAATGTGTTACAAAAGTACTTTTCAGAGCTCCGTTTAAAACATTTAATGCATTTATGTTTCTAATTTAATGGTTTTTAAATAGTATTTTTGTGTGGAATAATTTTTAACTCTAATTTTTAACAGAAACTATAAAATCAGACGAGGAAGTAATGAAACTATTTTTGGATCCTCATTTGAGCTACCTTGTACCTGAATATAAGTTACAACAAACCCTTATTCAGATTCCTGATAATTTTGATCTTTTTAATCCTTCACCTGAGTATGATTTTAGCCAAAATCTTTTAACTTGGATTTTGGAAAATGTTGGTCCTGATAATCAGACAATCGAATTCACCATTAAATGGTTAATTGAAGCTGTTCTTGCTCACCTCTTTAAATCATCCGACTCCAATAAATCAGCAAAAGATCTTATTCAAACTGAAAAACAGATTTGGAAAAATATATCTCCTACCATTAAATATTATTTGTCTTCAGAAAACTCTGAAAAAGATCAGTTAACCATTCTCTGTATTTTACAGAAATATTGGATTAACAATAAACAACCGAAAGGTAATTATTACTTATAATAATAATAATAATAATAATAATAATAATAATAATAATAATAATAATAATTTGTGTATAAAATCATCATAACACTTCAGGACTGGATAGTTTTAATACACTTTTCCACTAAGAGTTAAATCAAATTTTATCATCAACTGAAGAAATAAAAGATTTAAAAGACAGATTATATATTAAATAACTTGAAGTAAAATTTATTTTAGTCGAAATACTTTTAATAATCAATTATATTGTCACGATTATTTTCTTGAACTCTCTCAATGTTTTAAAGTTTCTTGATTCCTTCAAAGAAGATTCCTTTTGCCATTAAACTTTTTTTGTTGACAGAAAGAGATGGATATCTGAAAACACAAGGATGCTGTAGGGTATCTTATTTTAATATATCTTATTTTTCGCAGCGTCTTTTAAGTGACATGCCGATGATGTCTTTTGATTGAATTTTCAGATTGAATTCTGGGAGAAGACGGGAAAGAAGTTCAAAAAAGCTCATTACTTTTATATGTCACTAAATATACAATTGATTCTATTCAAGTAAGGCTTTTACTACAGCTTCAGTTCTTTTACTTTAAATATTATTTTTTCCAGACTTTTTCTATATAACCCATTTTTCATCTTCTGTTAGGATTTGAATCTGAGTGACTTTCGCATGGTTGTAGTAGTGGCTGTAGAGATAGGGTTCAAATATTTTTGTTTTGTCAAAGCGAGTGGCACCCTTGAATTTAAGTTTTGTCAGATGAAGAAATGCAGTACAAATGTCAAAATTTAATCTCTCAGCGAGTTCCTCAGGATTGATATTTAATAAATTTTCGATAAACTCTTCAACAATACCGGAAAATCTTCAGAAGTTGAGGTGACCGATTAAGTTAAAAATATTTCGGAGTGTACCGAACTACTCCTTTACAATCCTAAGAGCAGGAGCACGTCCTAGATAGACATCTTGTATGTTTTTTGTCTAAGTCTCATTGCTCACACTTTTTTAAATTCATAATGTAGCAAACATGTAATTTCATTTTCCATTTTGAAAATTGCTCCTTCACGCAAAACTATTGAAATTATTTTATTGTTTCATATTGACTCATTATGTCTTAAACTAATCTTTAGTATATAATATGACCATAAAAGGAGCATCATAATAGTATAATTCATCATATTAAATACTATGGCAAGTTTTTTTCTAGAAATCAAGGTGGCCACTCTTAAGCGATGACCACTATAAGCGGCTTTCACTGTATATATTCTTGTACAGTGTATTAAAGGGGAAAGTAGATTTGAAATTCCTCGCTAATAATGTGTTTTGTAATAAATAATTTTATTGAATATCATAGAAAATAATTACATTAAATGATGTGCTCTGTATAAGTTTCATTAATCCAGGAGCTTTGATTCGATCTTTCATCAGTTTTTATGATTTGGAATTAATCGATGAAGATATTTTCCATCGCTGGAAGGACGATAACAACATAAATTTTCCGGAAAAAGGGAAGGCATTGTTTGAGGTTAACTTGTATTTTTAATACAATCTTAATTAGTGTATTTTTAAAATGTTATTTGTACGTATAATGAAGTTTCTTATCGAAATAGTTAACGGAAATCAAAAGAGTCTTTTAACTGCAAATAAAATACAATTTCTTAAAAAGTGATATTAAATTGACAAATATGAGTTTATTAACATAAAATTATATTCTTACATTGATTTATTATTAATGAAAGGAGCTTTGGGAAAGAAAGAATTAAATATTAATTATTTTCTTTGAAAATATTTTCAGGTAAAATTTCGATTTGAAAAATAAGGTATAAATACACTTTGTTCCCAATACTTAGTGAACATATTATAAAAAATGATCGACATTTTGAAAAATTTTGGTATGATGTTATGTTAAGAACGAAACATGTCGTGACTATATACATAATATATATCTAAAAGTGTGTTTGTTTGTTTGTCTGTCACGCTTTTCAATGGGAAATTGCGGACGAACCGGAGTGAATCCATTTAAGGACGTCGTCAATCTGGATAGCCCGCATCAATACAGCGCCTTCGCCGAAAAACGCCCGGAAGTCGATGAAGTCGATCGAAAACCGTACAAGTCGTTAAATGGTTAAATTAACACCGATTTCGAATAATGACGATTTTGATGATTCCTATAAGGAATTTCGTGAAAACGTTTATGAAAATACTAATTTATTTGATAAATGACAACTTCTAACGCTTATTCACTAATTATTTCTCTAAAAAACAGCATCATTCATTAGCATACATCCAGCCGCAATTTTTAAAGCAGGCAAGAAATTTCCTCTGCTTCCGCGTGAGTTTTTTTTCTTTCGAGCGATAAGTTGAGCTTTCAGGTAACTAGCTGTTTGAGCTTCATCTGACGTGGTGATAAATTTCTTTAATTTTTTTGATTGGTTTTGAAGACTTGATCGTATATTTTCTTATTGGATTGTTCATCTGCTCTCCATGATTTGTCTCAATATGGCGAAGTAGTTTACTTGGCAACATTACTTCGTTGCTGAGAGTTTTTCGGTAAATTAAGCAAAACGACAGTGATGGATAATTAACAGAGGGTATAAATCCATATTTAAGATAATCTTCATCGTATTTCCGTTTTTTCCGGTTGATTTTACGATTTTCTTATCTTCACTGTTTTCGTTTGGATTTTGGTTATCACTGGCACCTTTTCTAATTACAAATCTCTCCATCTCGTTTTGAGAGAATTTAGAATACATAATATAAGAACGTTTCTTAAGTTAAATAACTTAAACAATTTAAATATTTTACAAAAATGTTCGCGGTGCCCCCAGAATTTTTCGAGGCGCACCGGTTGTCCGACACTAATTTAAATGAACAAAGGAATGATGTGATTTTTTATTTAACAAAGTTCTAATTTTTTTTATTTTTAAAACAAAACAACTACACTCCATTCAATGTCTCTGAAAATTAATTTAGAAACATTCAATACCAAATTACAAGAAAATATCGCAGAATTACAAGCTTATTTATTTAATTAATTTATTTATTTACAACTTTTTTATTAATTGTTTAATGATTTATTTAATTTATTAATGAATTTAATTATTTGATTTACTTTATTTTACTTATTTAATTTTATTTTATTTAATTTATCTTAATTATTATTATTTTAAATTTGTACCTAACTTAATTTTATTTTTGAATTATATATTTTTTACGTTATTTAATTTATTAATATAATTTTTCACATAAAATCCGTCTAAATAATAAAGTACGGTCTGATTTGTATGTTGCACAAAGCTGAAAGTGGATACATTTGAAATATGAAAATGGAGCGGAAAATTAAATGTTTGACCGAACATTT
>MQRK01184077.1:119342-145054 GCA_001938485.1 Girardia tigrina | reverse complement strand
AAATGTTCGGTCAAACATTTAATTTTCCGCTCCATTTTCATATTTCAAATGTATCCACTTTCAGCTTTGTGCAACATACAAATCAGACCGTACTTTATTATTTAGACGGATTTTATGTGTTTATAGATTATTTTCATCGTCATGGAATGATGGTTTATCAAGTGAAAGTTACCTCTTAGGAGTGTTTACCGATTTCAATTTGTCTAATAAATAACTGAATCTTTGCAAGATTTTTTAAATGCATGATAGTTCGTAAAATGTCACGAGTAACAAATCTGGTAGAATAATATTTGACAACGATGGTTTTTTAGTATAATATTTGGAGGAGCATATAATCTTCAGCTCTATCTTTATGTACCTTACCAATCATTAAAATCATATCTTTTTCTGATCGACTAGTTCTGGATAATTTTCTTTATTAATCTTATTCTTATCTTCCAATAAATTATAATCAATAAATAAATCGATGAATTGTCTAATGCTTTTCTCATTATGTTCAATCGTTGGATGTGACTCAGTAGTAAAATTTGGAATATTAGAAGAAGTGTCACTATTCGACAATATTTCACCATGATTCTGTGGATAAAGCAGAATCACTAGAGTCGTTGCTCGAATATTGCAATGCAATGGCCCTTCATAGTGTTCTTTGACAGAGATCGCTATCACTTACCTCGACCTCTATACCAGGATCTTCTCAGCATATTAAATAATCTGGAATAGGATTAGCAACACACTCATTACTAAATTCGACCATATTATTGGAGTAAAAATGTGTAGAATAATAAAAAAATTACACTTTAAATGGAAATGATTAATATTCGAAACATATTATGATTTATAAATACAAATTTGCACTTTGACTCTTGTTCTGATAGTTTATAAATTATCGTATGTGTTTTGTTTCATGAATCAAAACAACTGTAGAAAGAAATAAATGATGGTAAATAAATACACATACATAAATAAATACAAAAAGCTTCTTAAAAAATATATAAAATTACCCTCTCCGTATCATCTATCAGCAATGGTTTAAATAAACTTAAAATAACGATAAAACGAAGTTCAAAAATCTTAGAAAAGATAAATTCTGAAGAAACTCTTGTTCGAAGAAGTAATTGTTCGAGAATGTCTGTGAATAAAGTGCTCGAGGATTTAAATAAATGTTTATTTATTGATGAATCTGAATTTCATCTCTATCTAAGGAATAAGGATAGATATATTTTTTATTCAGAGCTGAATTATAATAATCTGGAATAATCAAGAAATAAAGAGCATACAGAAACTACAGGCCTTCAATAACCTATGTTCGAGAATTGTTATGGGAGTGAAGAAGACAGTAAGGATTCGGACGAAACTTATAGACATAGGAATACCACATCCAATGGATATAATTGCATGTAAAAGACTCACATTCCATTGCAAAATGGACTCCACAGAGATAAACATACTTCAGAGACTGTGGAGAGCAACTATACCAATTGGAAAGAGGATTAGTGGAAAGAGTAAATAAATGATGAAGGAATGTCTCAGTTTCGATGTGAAATGGCTATTCTGCGAAGATGCTGATTATAATGAATTTGTACAACACATTATTCGCCGAGACCCCATCATTTCACAGAGCACATACATAGCTGGACTCATTAGGAAAGGAAGATCGGAAAGGACAGCAACAAGTTTACCCAAACTTATCTGACCGAGAGAGATGACTGCTTCAAACAGTTTGCGGAATCAAAGGAACTTAACAGGCACATGAAGAGGGATCACATAGAGAGAGATCTGGAAGAACCGGACGGAGCTAACACGTTTAAATGCCACAAATGCAACAAAAGTTATAAGACAAGATGATGGCTAATAAGACATCTGAATAAGGATCACAGAGTAGACATGACCACAGAGGAGGAAAATCAAATTTAACTGACGACAAGTGCAACAAATGAGGGAAGCAATACAACGGGAGCAGACTTCCAATCCTCGGTTAGCGACAGAACCTCCGACTATCTCAATGGTGGTGGAGCAAAGGATTAATCCCGATGATACAGACTTGCCTTTTAGGATCACTGGCTCAACAGCGAGGGCAGAGTTCAAGTGCCCCTTTCGTGGTTGTGCTAAGTCCACTAACACAACCAAAGGGATGCTCAATCATGGTACAACAGTACATGATTGGTCGTTTGTAACAGGGAAGCCAAAGAGATCTCGAAGATTGAAGCAATCCGACCCCGTAGGAGGCTTATCGGGAGGCAGCTAGCACTCTTTAGTTTGGGTGAACCCTCTAAAGAGCCTAGTGTCTCTATACCATTCGAAAGAGATGGGAGGCCCATTATAATAATAATAAAATTTTTTCTAATGATAATTATCCTTAAAAAATATTTTCTAATAATTCTTTAAGGAATAAATAAAATAATCTACATTCATTTTTGGTGTCCTATAAAACTAGTGAATCCAAAAATTGTTTTTCAATGAAAAATAAGGGAAACTGTTGAATTTCGATAGAAAATCGATGTATTTACTACGTGCCTCCTCGCGATTGGTTCAAACCAAATACCATTTTATTTCTCCCGCAAAATAATTTTTATAAAAATAAAATTTGAACATATGAATAATTTTTCCTAAAGAATTTTTAGATTTTTTTGGTGTTTTCTAATTAATATCATCTTTGTTTTTTTTAAGTGAAAATAATATTTTATTGGATTTTCGATGGTAATAATTGCGAGTTATTTTTCAGGTTAATAAGTGGTTAGAATGGCTCAAAAGTGAAGATTTTATTAAACCAACTAGCGATTAATCACATATTTTTGAAACAAAAAAAACAGTAATTCGAATTTCTATTCTCTATCGACTTTCATGATCTTTGGCACAATCGAAACTGTGAATATAACTTTTTGTATTGTGAAATAAATGTAACAATTAATAAAAATCATCTATTTTACACTTCCTTATTCTTCATCGCACCCTTCCATCCCTCCCGTCCCCCGCCCGCCCTAGTCATTTTGAGTGTTATTTTTTATTCTTGGTATATTGTGATTGACTATATTATCGTGACCATAACTTTATATGTATTATTTCATATATTTGTCAATACATTTTATTAGTTGATTATCTTTTATTGTATTTCCAACCACCGTATTTATTATATGTTATTTTATTTTGGCAAGTAGTAAAATACGAATGTGTAATGGAATGAGAAGTTTGAGCTAATGAGGGAAATATTTTTTCTGTTTGTTTAAACGATTACCACTAGACACACACACACACCTACCACGAGACAGTCAAGTGCACACACAATCTCTCAGTTCTCCACCTCATTGATGAGTTGACGTTCACAATACAATTTTCTGCCCGTTACAATGACATGATCGTTTGTTGGAACAAAAACTGCATAAATCAAACACGACATTTCGTTTGTAATTTCAAAGGAAATTATTTTTCTATTTTCTGAGTAATTTTCAATTGTTTTTTTTAAATACAAAATATTTCTTATTATTAATTATCACCAAGTTTTACTATCACATTATAAATTAATCATTAGTTGAGTGATTAAATGCCTCTTTGTTAAAATCTTTATAGTTCGTCTCGTGATAAAGTTTTACAATAAAACATTTAAAAATGCTTAAAGAGAATACTTTATCACATTATTTATCCGTTGATAATCGGCTCTTGTAAGTTTAATAGAAACAAACAAATCGATATTTAACGAAGTAAAATTTGATATGAGATATATAAAAAATATTTGAACATTTTTTTAATAATTAAGATATCGCCATTAAGACAAACATTTAAGAAAACGTGTGCATAATGGGACAAATTTTCACGGAATTTTTCAAATTCTTCTAATTCGTGCTTTTGACAGTTTGTTACTGAGTGAATGTTTGCTTAAAATACATAGGATAATGTTTACTTGTGATGTGTAACATTGATTTGTAACAAAATTTTGGCATAAGTTCAGAAAATTTTCTTTCCGTTTCATGGTCCACAGTGATCGCTCCTTGATGAATGTTTATTTGCAACAACAATGTCGTTCTTCCGACTATAAAAAATGTAATTTTGCCTCATCTACTGAATGCGGCCCTCGTTGCTATTCCAGATTCTGCATCGACACCGCTTTTTTGGTATACAGTTCATTTCAATGTATCATCCAGTAGTGTTTTTTTCAGAATTTTAGGTAAATACTCCGGCTTCTATAGAATGTCGATGAAGAGACTTCACATTCACTTCAATCCCCAAGGAGGTATATCACCTCCAATTTCCGAACAATTTCAGTGCTCCGACCATCATTTTCACCGTAGATAATCATTATAATCATCATATTTAGAAATAAAACAATTAAAAAAAGTAGCTCATCAAAATATTAAAATTTTATATAAAATATCTTAGTCGACAGGATACTTTTTACGAATGTCAAAGATGGAAAATATTATTAATTGTTAATTTGGAGAGACTGATAGATTGTCTTGAAATTAAAAATTTGAGGGAGAAAATTGAAAGAGGTCATTTGACAATAGAAGAATTTATTTCGGTCTTGAGACGTTTAGTAGTTCGTGTCTTAAATCTGGGATTATTAGAGTACAATTTTAAATTTCCTTTTATTATTATTACGATTTTATATTGAATGTTGTTTTTTTAATATATACAACTTATAAATGTACTTTTTCATAATCAAAAAGGAAAAGTATACATACACCTAAACACAAATCAATTTTAAACTCCTAGAAGAATTGATAAAAATAATTATTTTATAAATAATATAATAGTAATGATATTATTGAAAAAATGACTTTGATAACATCAACAAATATTGTTCGGTACAGCCCACTGGTTGCCCTAGAGCCTGACAGGTAATATCAGAGTCATGGCGCATTTACTGATGCTGTTCGTGCTGGGCCAATTAAAAGTTCTTTAATTGATCGTTCATTTGATATACAGTGGGGGAAATTGAATTAATGACACCATGTGGAAAACGGTGGCCCGACAAAAGCGCCATCATTATTTCTACTATTTGTTGCGGTCGAGAAATCAAATAAATGTATAGTATAAAATACATATAGTCATAAATACGAAGAAAGAGGATATAAAGAAGAAAGACCCATGAGACTAATACATTTATTTGGGGATCACTATCAACACAAAAGGTGGGTCCCTAGATCGTCTTTGATCATCCATGTCGGAGAGGCAACATTATATCACAACTAAAAACAATAGATTAGGAGAATCAAACAAGTGAAATAAAAGCATACCGGATGAGAAGAACCAAATAATATAGTATATCTCTGGAATTGAACTGTCGAACGCTGAGAAAGGAGTTAATTGCTTTAAAAAGAGAACAATTAATTAAAAAGAGACCAAAATTAATTAAATCACCTCTTGGACGCACCCTAACATTGTGCGTAGAAGGCCAGCCGACCCTCCACGTATAGCCGTTGTAAGACCAACCCTTGAAGAAAACTCACCAGGTCGTGAGGTACTCTCCTGAAAAGTTATCAACCTTAAAAGGAAAATAATCAATTAAAAACCAGACAGAAAATTACAAAGTTACCTCCAAGGCGAGCCGTTAACGTTATAAGACCAACAGACCCTCCACTTGTAGCCCCGAAGATAAGGAATCCCTGAAGGTCACCCGCAAAATTCTGACGCGTTCCCCTGAAAAGTTATACCCCTGTAAATGAATATAAATTAATTAAAAAGAACAAAGGCCAATTAAGTAAGACAAAGAACAGTAAACAAAACTTACAATGAGTCAGGCCCACAGAGAAAAACAACATCACGCGATGAATAGTCATCGGTGACAAGACAGGCCTTGTCCATGTGACAAAGCAGTCATTGTCCATATTTGGACATGCTGCACGGCAACAAATTGCCCCGACAAATCGAAAAACAAAACCATCGATGTTGGCCAATCAGGAGCGGCCACGAGGAAATCGCACCCTGACAAAATCAATAACGCTGTTATAAATATAACAGTCACACTGCCGAGAATCAGAACATTTTACTTAGCACTTTTGCTCACGAATTTATTAAAACTCAATTGCACTATCTCCGACGACAACGAATCCCAGAGGCGTACGTGATACGAAATACAAACAATCAACGGAAGGCAAGGATACCGAACACGCACGAGAAGAAGAAGTAGGACGCGAACCGAGATTGCACGAGGACAGCGGAATTCACGATTATTCCGCCATAACACCCGACGGTGTAAGACGACGTTTCATCCGAGTGATGCGCCGACGAAGAAGAGTACCAGACGACCGAGACCGAAATTCCGACCGAGATATCCTGCTAACAGCGTTTAATTGCTATAGTAATTTTAATTTCTGTGTATATATTACCTATTAGTTAATAAACATTTCTAAATGACGATTTTATTGTTTTTATGATTTATTATTTATGAGTAATTTTCAAGACACCTTTCTTATTACTATCGTAGCGTGAACCACTTCGTCGCCCCGTCGTCGTACTCATTTACTATGCCCAGAGAGAATCTGCGTTCCAACGCACGCTGGAGGAGTGTCGGTAATCACACTGACCCAATTATCGTCGAGGTGGTTTCGGTGCCCCTCGAATCATTCCTTCAAGGAAGCCGCGATAAGTTATTTACCGATGATGCGGAAGCGCGAGTTTGCCCGTGTCAGACGACCGAGTATTCGGGAGAACATTTTAATTTCCAAATATAGTTTACTCCACAATTTGAGTCACTTTTGTTAATTTTTTTTATTTATTTTTTTTGTAAATAATTAATGTTGTGAGGAATGAAGTTTCATTAATAATAATTGAATACTGTTTATTAATAATACTGATTAAGGGTTTTGGATGATTTATATGATTACAATTTATAAATAGGGAGTTTAATATTGAGTTTACAACTGAAACCGTGAAATTTCATTTACCGCGATTTCGAAGTTTTTTCGAATAAGTATAGTCAGTTTGGCTTGTAGAAACTATAAGGAGTGAAAATTGAGTTCAGGAAATGAGATTACTAAAATGAAAAGAATTACCTTCTCTATTTATGCGGTTATTTCATTAAAAAATAAGTTAAAAAACTTTTTCGATTAAAATTTTCTTAAGCATTGAAAATGTTCCCCAAGGTCAGGATGTAATTTGGGCGATTTAAACAAGCGGATTTAAGAATCGAATTTATAGAGGGTTGATTTTAATATTGAATTTTTATAATTAAATTGTATTGATAAAATTTATAATCGAAGTTTAGTTATTCGCTTTAAATCATCCTATAAAAAATTCTTTTGTGAATATCATTTATTTTAATAGTGGAAGGTTCGAGTTTCTTTGAGAAATCGTTCCGTAGAAAATTATCTTGTTTTATAGATATAATTATTACGATAGTGCGAAGTAATACTGACTTAGTAAAAAGCGGAGATATAATGATTAGTAAAAGCTACTGTTGATCGTTTATTTTGTCTAATAAAAATTTGTTAATGATCGATTTATAAGGTTGAGTCTATAATGTTAATTTTATGATAAAGGGTTCCAGCATACAATAGAAATCTAGTGAAGCGCATATTCTGCTCTAAGTTAACAAACAACAATACCACAGGTTATTAAAACACAACAAACAGATGCACCAAGTTCACACGCAGACACAACATTGCCATAAGTTTATAGCACACAGTAAACATAACAATAGATGGTATAAAGTATCGAGTTATGGTTTAGGAAGAACATCATCCCCGAACGACACTCCGCTAGGTGGGGGGTTCATAGCCCATCCTTTATTAGAACCCGCAGGCCCTTCAGACTCGGCACTGCCAGGCAGATGTCGAACGAGAAGAGGCGTCCGACCCTATAATGTATAGTCGAATAAGTAATATATAGAGTTATAGTTGAGTAATAAATTAAGACTGGGTTGTGGCTGACCCGTAACAGTCACTGGGGGCTCTGAGCAATCAAAATTGTCTTAAACAATAGGGTCGTGACATATTATTATATTGTTTTAATCCCAAATATTAAGACTTTGAATTTTTATACAAAAAATTGTAAAACTTATATTATTTGGGATTTAAATAATATAATGATAGTATAAATAATAGAGCCCCGATAAAAGCGCCAAACGTGCAAGAAGCAATAACAAAAGCAACAAAATATTTAAAATAAAAGCAATAAAATGAAAAGAAAAAGTAAGAAAATATCGCATTATATTATATTTCCAGATTATATGACAATCGTTTAGATAATTTATAATATCATTTTGATTATAATTTTCTTTTAATATTTTTATCCGTTTCCTTTAGGCTTACATATTTGTTTTTCTAAGTTTCTGGTCTTCGAAATCCGATTTGAAAACTTTCATATTCTATTTCCATTTGATTCTGTTCTTTTTTAAAATGTTCCATTATTTTAAAAATTGATGGATGGTTGCACTCCCCGGTTTGGTGAAAGGCTCTATGCCAACCTTCAATTGAATTATTTGTACGCGGTAAATCACTATTAACTCTATCAAACATATTGCAAACCTATAATGGAAACATTGGTACTACTCTACGGTTGCGTCTCATTCTTCCAAATAATTAGAGAAATAGTCACAATATTCAAGAACTTCTATTGTTTGATTGTAAAAAAAATGAATGATAAATCAGAGGAATTCGGGGCAAAAAAAAGTCACATGTCGGATTAAATGGTCGATTTCTATTCGTCGAATTTTCTGACCAATCACAGTGGCAATCGGAAAAAGAGACCAATACGGGGGATAAACATGGACAGTTTTGCCAATGTTATTCTAAACAACGCGCAAACCGTTTACGATGGAGGAATAATCAGCAAGATCTTACAACACGTTCCATTGATCAACAATTCCAACATCAAACGTGACATCGCGCCTCACGTTCTATCGACTCGATTATCAGGCGGTTGCGTTGCCGGTTTATTTTTCGGAATTCTATGGATATTATTGTTGATTGTTGGCATGATCGTCCTGTTCTATTTCCATTGCAAGAAAACAAAATTGAATTTCCGTAAGAAACGCGTGTCGAAATCTAACGAAATCCATTTGAACAAAGACAAAACCGATTCGACAATCAGCGATTATTTGAAAATGTTTATCATCGTTCTTTTCTTGATTCCAATTGTCATTTTTCTTTGTTTTCGTTATGAATCAAATTTAAGATTCGATTTCGAAATCATCGAAAACGTTAACCGTCAATTCGTCGACCGAACCGGCAGCAATTCTTCCAGCGATAAGGAAATCGTTGTTCCATTTATAACACTATTTATCAACATTTGCTCCAAATGTACGCCGAAATACGCGATCGGTCGTCGACGAGATCATCCAACCGACAAAAGACATGCAAAAAGAAACGATGAAATATTTCAATCCGAAATTGATGCGTGAAATGGGCGTCGAAAACACTCAGAAATATGGAGCGGAAATGACGAAAATTGTTGTGAAATTTTTCGATATTTCCACGTCTTTGTTGGAGAGTAAAGGAATGTATACGGAGATTATCAATTCGATTTATCCGTGCGTTATGGACCTGTCATTTCGGTTGTTTAATTTCATATCGGATATTAAAAAGAGTTTCGATAGTTTGTCGAGTTGTGATGGTGAATGTGGCGATTTGAAGAACCTTTTCAGTCAAAAAAAAGATCAATGGCAACTTTATAATGCGACAAACCCGAAATCGTCATGGTTCGTCGTCGGGTTCCGGCGGCGGTCGCGGTCGGGGTCGGCCGGTGGCGCTGGTCGTTTGTGTGACACATTCGAAAATCCGGTCGTTTATAAATAAACGACCCATGATTGGCCAATCCAAAAATAGATTGGCCAATCTGGGAATAATTTTAATTTGATCGAGGAAAATGATTTTTAATTTGATTTGTTTTTCCGAAAAATATTCGGTTAATTCGATTTTGTTTTAATCGAATAATGTTATTAATTTGATTATAAATAAATTTTTTTGCGCAAAGTGATTTTTTGAGTTTATGAAAAGCAGCCATTTTTATTTTTAAAACGTTTTCTTGTTTTCAAAAGAAAGTAATGATTAAACAAATGCCTGATTATCTGGGAAATGATCAGAGAAAACAATGGGAAGATGATAATCAAAGTATCTTGAAACGAGTCAATGAATAGGCGGGAGTTGAGAAATCGGACACGGGATTAGCAGCGCCGGCTTTATGGGACTTGGCTGCGGATAAAATTTTATTATCGAGCGGACATCCTTTACAAGAAACGAGATGCACAAAAATTATTAATGCTAACAGTGAAGAACCTAATTATTTTATTGATGTGAAACAAGTTGCTAAATTTGTCGTTGATTTCGCTGAAACTGTCGCTCCAACCGACATTGAAGACAGAATGAGAGTGGGAGTCGACCGTACTAAATATCAAATTCATATTCCACTTCCACCTAAAATTAATCCGAGTGTCACAATTATGCAGGTCGAAGAAAAACCCAATGGCGTGCCCGACGAACAGACCAGTGAGCTTCGATATTTAAATCCCCCGCGTCCTGCAACCCACCCACCATCGCCAACACGTCGCAACCACAAAGCTGCGCTGACTCTTGCACCGCCATCTATTAAAGTGGATATAAAATTTCTTGATGGAGAACAAATTGTTTCTTTTTTGTACCATGTTGTAGCTTCAATTTGTAAATTTTTTATATTGTATTGTGCACCACATTTTTTTAAGTGTTCACAAAATATCGTTTTATCTAATTTTATAATGTTTCT
Source organism: Girardia tigrina (assembly GCA_001938485.1). Lineage (NCBI taxonomy): Eukaryota > Metazoa > Platyhelminthes > Tricladida > Dugesiidae > Girardia > Girardia tigrina. The sequence goes on along the minus strand of MQRK01184077.1, from coordinate 134,380 downwards.
AATTAAAAAAATTTTTCTTGTTAAAACGATTTTTTGACTCTCAAAATTAAATCATTTAAGAATTAGTTAAGTTAAGAATTTAAATAAAAATTTTAAAAAATGGGCAATTTGGTCGGGGTGCTTTTGTCGGGTGCTTTTGTCGTGGGCGCTTTTGCCGGTGAACCGTGGAAAACATGTATTTCCGTAATAATGAATGGAAAATACTAAATGCAGTAACAATGAAGGCAAAATGGCAATAGTAGAGGAATAGGAACATGTCTGCATTACATGCAAGTCAATATTTTGTGGCGAATATCCTGTTGTGGATGACAGATTTCAGTCTCCTTGGTATTGAGCATATCAAACTCTGGCAGTATTGCAGTGTTATTTCATTATTTCATACATTAGTGATGGCGGTTTTCAATTCTGAAATTGTTCATTATATTTTTAAAAAGTAGTCGGTTAAATGTCAATTAAACTAACATTCGTCATTTCTTGTTTAATGTTTTTATTACTTGAAAAGTTTATTTGGTATAGCTAATTGTTTATGTAGTTTATTCTAAACTGTGTTTAAATCTAATTAAACTCATCTTTAAGAGTAGTATCGTGTAATATATTTAATTGATATATTAACTCGACCTGAGTCGTCCCGGTTGTAGTGGCAACCTATATGGGAATCGATTTACCCGGTCACCGAGTCTACCGTTCCGTTTGCGAGATGCCGCTGTTCGCGGCACCTGCACTCAGTGCTTTTGAGGCTGTCATTTAGAGGATTTTGTTTTGCTTTTTGAAAAAACGACGATTCGATCATTTGAATATTTTATTAATTAATAAATTAAAACAACATCGTTTTAAGGTATTGTTTTTTATACATTAAAAAGAATTTTCATACCTCAAAAAATATTTTTTTTACATTAAAAAAGAATAGTTTTTTTAAACACACAAAAAAGTAATTTTTCAACCCACCAAAAGAATAATGCTAAGGAAAATGTTGTTGTGCACAACAAGTAGAATGTCTGTCTATCTTCGTTCATTTGCCTGAGAGTGTATCTGATGATTGTTTTCATAGTTAAATGTGAACATTTAAAATTATTATTATTATTATCTATCATTTCTTTCTAATAATAAAATCTCATTTAGAACATAAAAAATATAAAACAATAAATTTAAGTTGTATCTGTGATCACAAATGACATGTACTATTAACATTTGAACAAAGTTTGGAAAATTGCTTATTTGGAAACAGACGGGATTTTGAGATATCTGTGGTGGGTTTCGGATCGTCCAAAGTATTGAGCATTAAAGTCGTGGTGGCTTGTTTCGAAATTAGAATTCTACAATGCGATCCGCACTGAGCAACTGGTTACCTGAAACAAAAAGGATGAAGACTGGTTTCAAACATTGGTATATAACTCGAAATCGACGATTTGTCAACAATGTATTCGCTTGAAGACATTTGAAGTTAGGTTCATGTAAGTCAATCTGCATCTGTTCCATTGGACGTGCTACCCAGGGTTTAGCATGTAGTGAGGAGAGTGGACATAATAGTTTCTATAAATCACAGACAGGTCCTGGTATCCTGTAGATTCTGCTAGAAGTAGTAGAATGACTCCTGTCACTTGACGTCTTGTTAACACGATTCTGGCTCATCGCATCATCCAGACCGTTTCTATTTGAGACAGTAAGATGTATTGTGTATCCCAGAATGACCTTTCAATCAGGATTTAGTTCTTCCAAAGTTTTGGGTACTAGGTCATGAATGCTAATTGTTTATATAGCTGTACAGTTTCTGTAACTTGTTATATACAGAAATCTATAAAAGCATATATATATATATATATACAGGGTGTCCCAAAAATATGTATACACATTAAAAATTTAATTTTATTGAATTTTATTGAATTTTATTGAATTTTATTGAATTTTATTTATGTTTAACTTTCATTACATTTAATATAAATAGTTTTTTTAACATAAATAGGTTTTTTGTAGATTCAGTCCCTATCATAGGAATGGCATGCAGGCTTAATGTGTATACATATTTTTAATGTGTATACATATTTTTGGGACACCCTGTATATATATATATATATATATATATATTTGAATGTAAATAAATACCCCTAGGAGGAATATTTTAAATTGTATGAATGTGTGAATGTATTGATGATGTATGTTGATTTGGGTATTTTGAACTTAGAATGTGGATTCTCCCACCCAGATGGAAAATCGTATTTTTTTAATATTTACAGTAATTAACTATTCCAACATAATTAAAATAATAATTTCATAATTTGAGATTTTTAAAATTAAGTTTAATATTCTTTTTAAAAAAAGAAAAGCATTTAATTAAATTTAAATTATATTCATTTTTTAAAATTTTATAAATTTTTATTATTTTGTGTTTTTGTAAAGAAATGGTTTAAATTTTTATTTTTAATTAATAGTTTTAGAAATTAAATATTTTAAATATATTTAGAAAAAATGTTCGAATAATCATGATTAAAAATAGACACAAAAAACCAATTGTCACTCATTAATTATGAACGATCTTCCAAGAGTTGTGATGTCTCTAAATGTGATAATAATAAAAATTAAAATGAAAGTTGTCTCAATGTTCATAACAACCCCAAAAGTAGAGAAGAAAATATATTCAATATTTAATGCATATAATGAATACATAAAAATTCATTAAGAAAGCTAATAGAAAATTAATAATGGAGTAAGATTAGAGTAAGATTAGTAAGATGGAGTAAGATTAGTCTTCTGAATTTAAAAATGGTTTTCACAATTTTCTTAAGATAGTGTCCGTAACATCCAAAGTAGGAAATGACCTTACAATGAAATCTAAAACTGACAAATTAGTGAAAGTTAATCTTGTGTACAATTTTAATTGTCCTGGGTGTAAAAATCGTGCAATGAAGAGACAAATCGAAATCTGACAACGCGGATTAGTGAACAATCACAGTTGTGTAAATCGAAGAATTTTTCTTCAGAAGAAAAAATGCATTCATCTTCTTTATTTATTTGTCTTTCAACTATTCTAATTTATTCTAATTTTGTGAACAAAAAAATAATTATTAATATCTGGAAAGGTAATTTTGATTTATCACAAATTCAAAAACGATCTTTGTTAGCGTCTGCATGGTTATAAGTGCACTAAAATTTTTCATTTTAAAACATTGTCTTCAGATTTATTGATAGTATTCAAAGATATTTGATTTTATACTATTTTATTATTGATTATTTAAATTATATTTTTTAAAAATATACTTATATTTCGATTTTTTTCTCTTCGTACGATTTGATTTTTCATGACAAATCAATTTTAGCATTATTAATTATTGAAAAGAAATAAGCATTTATACTTTAACCATTAAAATGGTTGATTACCTTTCCTCACAACTGAATCATTAGATTTTAAAAGAATTTATTAAACAAAAAATAGAATTTATTTTTCCTAAAAACAACAGCAGTTCCTTTTTACAAATAAAATAAACAATTTTGAGTAAAAATTCGAATTAATAAACATGTTTATACAAATAATCACTCAATTGTTCATAAAAAATTTCCAAAAATTATTTTCTAACAAATCTGTAATGAAAGTGGAATATAAAGAAGATTTCACAGTGCAACAAGCAACAGAATTCATTAGAAATATCGATTTGTAACTCTTCAGAGATCAAACTGATGTGCAACAGGTCCAGGTTGTTGAACTGACTCGCCTCACTGATGACTGGGCTGGTGCCAGTTCTCCGGTCTCAATAGCGAGAACCGATGCTTTTGTTTCCGCTGTTCTGCCATCTACAAATAATCAAATTTTACTTTGATTATAACAATTAATTTTGGATAAACAAATAATTTTTTAACATTTTTTTGACAATACGGGATGAATATGCAACAAAACAACTGATTAACAGGAAATTCAATTGGTATTATGTACTAGCACAATGTTTAAACATTGTGTAATTGTAGGGCTCACCCGAAGAAATAGGATGCAAATTAATACTAAAAACTTTTCTTCTTACAATTATAAATGTAAATTTAATAAGATCATTTAATAAGATCTTACTAGTAGACTTCTATTAAATCTAAAGATATTAAACGCAGGACCTATGGAAAGTCTGAGATATTTCTACTGTAATCATATCTAGATTCACGAGATTAGAATTTCAGTTGGGTTTTTGTATTTCGAATTGATTGGGAGTTTCTAATCCATTCAGCTTAAAAAATGTGAGTCTCGTTGCCGAATCATTCATCCACATTCACTACTTCCAAACAACGAAGGTTGTTTTTCATAACTAATAAAAAATTAGTTGACAATTTTATTGAAAGTGGAAAGTCTTTGCGTGTTTTCTTTACGGTTACAAAACTTTTACGAGTCTTATATAGCTTGAAAAAATGGAAGACTTTAACTTATAACACTAGAAAAATTCCATTTTTGTTAAGACCATTTCGATTTGTACAGAACCTCAAAATACTGGAACTTTCTTTTATTTTTAAATATAAATTTGAACATTTAATAAAATACACAAAATGAAGTCCAATTGCAAATAAGGTTTTAGTCTTTACCGACTTTACCGCGGATTTTTTTCAGATTTTTAATTAAGATATTTTTTTGCCCTTATTACCGAATAGTACTTTATTAAAATATAACATTTATAATAAAATTTTCCATTTACGTTTAAAAATATACCTTAAAATATTATAAATTTCATAAAATATTTTCTGTCACACTTTTTTCAGCATGAATCTTTAATTCTTTACTTCAAAATCTGGAAATCCGATTGTTGCGTATGCAGGTTATTCTTATCGCTTTGATTATGATTTAAAATCCATAGATGGAAAATCCTGGCGCTGTGTTGCTTATGAACAACATAAATGTAAAGGAAGAATTCGTACTTCAAACAACAACGAAGCATCTATTATTTTAGGTCACCCGACTGAGCATAATCATGCTCCTGAGCCAGTTAAAGTTGTCGCTAGGCACATTGCTCAGGTGGTTGCAACTCGTGCATCGCAGACAGTGGAAGCCCCGAGGCAAATTATTCAGAAATCTAGGACTGGGATTCCACTTGACGCTGTAATATTTCTTCCAAGTTATCATTCTAGTCAATGTACAATTCAACGAAAAAGAAAACAAGAGAATGCTCCTTGGCCAAATCTAAATCATCTTTCAGAAATAAATGTTCCTGAAAATTTGAGGTTTACAACTAGAAATGAATCTTTTTTAATATACGATTCTGGATCTAATGATGTCAACCGGATAATGCTCTTCAGTACAACTGCAAACATAAATCTGATGGCTTCTTGTGAAAATTGGTTTATGGATGGGACATTCTCTGTCGCCCCTCGATTATTTTACCAAGTTTATACTATACATGCTTTAAAATCAAACAAAGTATTCCCTCTTGTTTATGCATTGATGACCAATAAAACTCAATTAAATTACACTCGTATGTTTGAAGAGCTTTTAAGAAAACAACCAAATTTAAATCCACAAACTATTATGATGGATTTTGAAAAAGGAGCAATGAACGCTGTTTCCACTGTACTTTGTAATGCTAATGTTAAAGACTGTTTTTTTTTCATCTGAACCAATCAATTTGGTAAAAAATAAAAGAAACATCAAATCTGCCGGATCTCTATTTAAACAATGATGAAATTAGAACCATTCTGAAATCACTGATGGCCTTATCGTTTGTTCCTGTGGATGATGTTATCACTGCCTTTTGGCTTTACTTGATCTTTCTAATGATTATCCAGAACTCGATGATGTCTTGGCATATTTTGAGGATACATATATTGGCCGTGCTCGTGGAGACCGAAGATTACGTCCTCGATATTCAATTCAGTGTTGGAATGTATATGACCGCGTTATTTCTCATCTACCACGCACAAACAATGCAATAGAAGGTTGGCATCGTGCGTTTCAAAATTCTATCGCTTGCAATCATCCAGCTGTTTATAGTTTGATAAATCAATTTCGTACTGAACAAGATTTTGTTGAACTAATTTTGCAGCGCATTAGAGCAGGTGAAGAATTCCCACAATTCTCATCGAAAATTTATGCCAAAGTAAGTGAGAGGATTGAACGTGTCGTTGAGCAATACAATAATTTACCAATATTGGATTATCTTAGAGGCGTTGCTCATAATTTAAACTTTTTGGAATATATTTACTATTCGATTATTTTAATATATCAGTTTAATGTTTTTGTATCTTTCTTCTATTTACACATCACGTTTTTTTGGTTATTTGAATTTTTTAAATTAGGAATTTACTAATTTTTCGTATGTTGTTTGTTTATTTTTCATATTAAAAAGAATAAATAAATGTCATGTCCATCTGAAATTTTCTATCCATTTAACTTTTAAAATTAAAACCTTTGTATGATTCATTGTTTTATCATTACATAATTAAAATTTTTTATTCATATTTTAAATGACATTGTTCACTTTTTGACAATTTTGTTGTAAATTTTCCGCGGTAAAGTCGGCGTACCGTAAAATAAGTATTTAAATAAATATTAAAATTATTTATCTTATAGTAACTTTTAACATATTAAAATTAAAAATATAATTTAAAACAATATTTTAAAAATACGAGGAGTGTTTAATATATATATAATATATAAATAAAAATAAATAAAATAAAAAATAGAATATATAAAAATAATTATCAGTAGTTTGGAATATTTTAATTCACTGTAATTTTTGTATTTGAAAATGTTAAATATTCCTTTTTTTGCTTAAATTATATTGTTAAAATTTTATTGTTTAAATAAACACTCCTTGTATTTTTAATTGTATCAATATCCATAACTTTAAATAAGTATGAGGTCAAACTGTAATTGTCAGAAATATTATCCTGACAGATTTTTGAATGTTTTAGAAAAGGCAAGTGCGCTCAAGGAACGAAAGTGATCTGGCTTTGTGAAAAAACATGGATCATCATTTAAAGCGATTTTAAGCAGCCGAACATCTGACAATGAATTCTTATTACTAATCCTTTACATAATCATATAAATTATCTTTCAGATGCTGTGAATGCATGAATAAAAACACATGGAAAGCGTACAGCGCAGGAAATAGTTGCAACTCCTGCACAGATGCTCAATCCAAATTTGTATGGAACATCAGCGACAATTCAAGTCAAAATGCCATCCAAAAATTCAGTAAGTGTGACATTTGAGCGTTCAATAAAGAACATTTTGTGGACTTCTCACAAAAAATCTCATAAAAAATACTTTTAATCAAATCTTTCAAAATCATCCAATTTTTAGAAATATAAATAAATAAATAAATATAAATATAAATATAAATAAATAAACTTAAAAATAAATATATAAACTGACCGTCGAAATTAATTGTCATAAAAATAAATTTAACAAATGGCGTGTTTTTGTTTTTAAACATAATTTGCCATTATTTTTTAATTTTTTTTAGAATTTTTTTTAAATTTCTTTTTCAATATATTAAAAATTTTGAAAACAAATTGATTTCCAAAAAATAAATCTAGAAAGATCAAATTATGAACTCATTGGTTCATAACAAAGGATTTCTCAAACTTTGGTGTCCAAATAGCGAGGTCCAAATGATGCGTACCCGTCAGTATATAACAGTAAACTGCATCTATGAAAAAACTAAAAAGAATCTTCAATATTCTATAATGTGCATTATAATCTACATTTGTTTTTGATGTATAAACAACATTTTATTTTGCTCTCATGTAAATCTTATGTAGATATAATACAAAATCAAAATAATATGGCTATATACCTGATGTTTTAATTCCGTTAATTGATCTGATAAATTTGATATTATTTGATCTGTATATTCTAAACGACTTTGAAGACTTTTAAGATCATTTTGTTCAACTTCATGTTCATCGGCAGCAAGGGACATTGCTCTTTTCTTTGGAAACCAATCAAGGTTTTTCGCCTAATTATATATATCAATTATTTAATATTAAAAGATTATACTAATATGATATTATATAATCATTTGATTGAAGTTATACCTTAATCATTTCAGAAACGTAACTCTCGGGACCAGTAAATTCCGTGGGGTCTTTGACTTTAATAAGCACGATGAAGTACAAATAATGCCACATATTATGCTCGCGTCTAAAATGTTCCTCGAACGTTACAGTTTTATTGTCAAAAGCTGATCGATTTAAAGCTGCAAAAGGAACAAATATAAAATAACCATTTAATAATAATTAAAAAGGATTCTGATTAATTATAAATAATTATTTAAATAATATTAATAATTGACATTGAAAAATTTGAATTATTTTAAGCACTTGAAATAGAAATTGTAGAAATACATTTAAAATAACGACACTTCATCCAAACAGTCATGAAACATAAATATTTTTAGATCATTAGTGATCATTTCGCACTGTGCGTATAATTTACAAACACTAACTTAGTAGGCGACTAAAATGTTAAATTTTAATGTAACCTCGTGGATAACTTTTATTTAGTAGTTGTAATTAAAAATCTGAATTTAAGATTTTATTCTAAAAATGCAAATTAACCTAGTCTGTTCTTCATGTTTATAAAAGACTGGATATAAATTTTACGGATTCACTACATAATTGATCTTAGTGAGATTCGAAATCTGTTAATAAATGAATGAAATTTCTTAGTTATTTAGAAAGCAAATAACTAAATCAGGCCGATCGAATCCGCGTTAGTGAGTAGAGTCAACAGAGAAGTTTCATCTTAAACAAAGTAAAGTTGATGACAGCAAACGCCATGAATCAAGAGACTTTGCCTTTTTGAGCGAAATTGTAACGATTATTCTTTTTGAAAACCAAAACTTAAATGTCCTTTCATTTTGCCAATCTACCATAAATACCTAATATAAGAAAAGTAATTTTAATAACACATAATTTTTTCAACAATTATTTTTATGAGAGATTGTCATCAGAGAATATAAATAAAATGGTATTTTTATACATAAGATTGTAAATTATAATTTCACAGACGCAAATCAGAGTGTTTACTGTTGTTTGGCAAATTCAAAATGAACAATAATAAAATGATATTTTAATAGAAAATTCCACTCTTCGTGAACTCAATGCCTAACTTAAGAACAATATCATTAATAGAGAGATGGCAATAATTGTACTTGCAATCATTAAAACAATTCCACAAAAAATTATTAGATTCTAGCTATATTTTGTGTTTTATTATAATACTTGAAAAAGACCCGTCATATATGACGGAAGAGCTGAATTTTCTTCTTTGAAAGTTTCTGTTTTAATTTTAAAATCATAATTATTTTATAATAAATATATTTTATATGCATGTGTTAGATACTATTTTAAAAGTCTGCAATCGTTCTATCATATATATAGCAGTTCCGCAGATGCTGCTATTTTTGGTTTTATTTTATTTCATATTAGCCGGAATAATTAAGCATTGATTAAAAAATTAAGCCATACAAAATCAAGAAAAAAATTTGATTACAGCAAACTTTGAGATGAAACTCTGGACTTTTATATTATATAATATTTTTTTCGGTCTTTTCACCGGATCCGATTTTAGTATTAGTTTATTGAGTCTAAAATTTTTGATAAATTCCTTTAAATGAAGGTGAATTCGTATAAAATTTCTTTTAGTATTTTAATGAACTTTGATTCATTATGGACTTCGCAATTCGAAATTCGTGCATAGTGTTTTCTTTTTTCTGCTTTTTTGGATCTTAAATAAACTTAAATAAAATTGGAAAATTGTCAAATAAAATTCTAGATGCCATTTAAATTGTTTGTCTTTAATTAATTTTGAAAATTTAACCTTCATCAAAATAACAAATGAAAATTAGAAATTACTTATAAAATGCAGTTTGTGATTATACGGATCTATGCACTGAGTTTAGGAATCATTGGGAGAGAGTGACATGTGAGGCATTATATCTAAGATCCCATAATCCTAAAATTAACGTTTGGACTGCAATCGACATTTTTTGGAAGTGTTTAAAATTTAAACATTCAACCGACGTTCTTATGATGTGAAAATTACATAATTAATAAATAAATAAATTAATCTATTTATAAAAAAATCATGAATCATTCGAATGTATCAATTTTATCAAGTAATAACAATTTTAATATTACCACAAATAAAACAAGTGTTGCGTAATATCTCATCTTTCTCCTGTTTATTCTGACGAAGCGAGGCAAATGTATCAATTATCACACCAAAAATCAAATTTAAAATGATAACATTGACAATAAAATAAAATGATAAATCGTGAAGAACTCGAAAACCGAAAAATGCTTCCTAAATATAATATTATGAAAGTAATAATATTTATTACAAAAGTTCGAAACCTTATGACTGGGCTTACGTAATATGTCACCAATACCACCACCATTTCTGAGACCTTGATAAAGAGTTGTTGTTAAACACATACCCAAAGTATCACAATATCGTTCTTTCTCCGTTTCGGTTTCGGAACCAACTAAAAATAATTAAAACAACTAAAAAATTTAATAAATTATCATTATAAACTTTTTCCGGTGACAACATCGAGAATTTCTGGCTCCATTTGAAAGTCATCTAGGAAAAAGAGATGTCCAAGTATCGTGAAGAAATACGATAATATGACCCCAAGGATTGTGGTAAGTACTAAAGATCTGTAGTTTTGAGTTACAGATCTTATGACATTAAGTAGAGTCTCCTCTCTACGAATTAAGTCCAACAACTAAATAATTGTTTACAATAAAGATTAGACAAATGAATATACTTACTGTGACACTATAGAACAGTGGATGAACAAGCAGACCAAGAACATTACAAATCATTGAAGACGAATGGATCAAAAATTCTGAATTAATTTCTGACCAAGATTTCCGAGCTATCCCTCGATTGCCCCACAAGCTGATAATAAACACTATATTGTTCATTAGCTGAAAAAAATTAATCTTAGTCTCTTTAAATTACGTATGGTCTATAATCATTATATATTTTTATTATAAACAAATTTTAGTAAAATTTACCATTTATTAATTTGAAAATTAATTAAATTAATAAAATTTATCTGCCAGTTAATTAATTACGACGGTTTATCAGTAACCTTCAGAACAACTGATTTTTAGAAAAGTAAGTTACTTATATTTTGCAGTTAATAATTATACAATCGATAAGTGATCAGTATACCACTAAAAAACTCAAATAAAGTTGTTGAAAGTGCGTTTTGACCATAAATATTAAGATTCAAAGATTAATAATATGTACAACGTTTCACATATCACTCTCTCCTAATAATTCTTAAATTGAGTGCAAAGATTTTTTAAGTATTGATTATTTATTTCCCCTGTACAATATTTGTTATGCTCAGAAATATTACTTCCACTTTCATGACAACTATGTTCCTGAATTCTAAGACCTCTCAAATATAAATAACATTACACCCATAAAATGTATTTTGGTAAACAAAATCCAAATGAAACCCAAAGTGTGTTCAAGATTTAAAGTCAAAATAATTTCATTTTTTTGGTATGACATATTATTTATAAATTTATGGTATTGCATAATGATTTCAAAATGGAATTTTTAAATATTTGTGAAGAGCTACATATACGATCTTAGTATGCTGAGATTCATTTTAAAATTCCACTCTTCAACTTTATTGGGAATTTTTAAATAAAGTACTGATGCCGTATCTATTACATAACCACTAATTGCAATGTATAAGTTGTCTCTAAAAAAATCAGTTGTTCTGATAATTATGGTTAGACCACGAAATTAATAAATACAAAAATTAATAAAAAATTGATTTCTTTTATTATTTATGGCTCACTAAAATGAAAGAGAAAGAAAGGTAGTCGTATACTGACAATTCGTCTTGAAAAACAACCATTACAAAGAGCGACCTTAACAAGATGATGGCTAACCATCCGATCATTATCCAATCAATAATCTTTCTATGAATCATGTTAGTCGTTATGAGCTCTAGTTTCAGTGACAACAATACTGATTGTCATCATCTGCTCATGGACTTCATTTCTGTTTCAATTGTTGGTCCGTGTGACACCTCACTGGCGCTTCAAGGGCAGCCAGAATTCGGTCAATTATTTACAAATTAATATACAAATTGATGAATATTTCCTTTTTAATTCAGTGAGAGTTAAAATATTACTGATCAATGTTGATCTTTTTTAAAATTTTCGTTACATCACAAATATATGCATCAATTGAAAAGCTTTAAAGTAAAAATTTGCATAATACACTGTACGAAAAAAATGTAATGATGAAAGGTTATCAGCCAAATTATATCTTTGATGTAGAACTGATTTTCAACCGACAATTACGACAGTTATATTTTCACAAAAAAGTATTTATTATAAATATTAATTGATATGCACAATATTAAAGAATAATTTTCTTTAATTTTGAATATTCTTTCTTTGAAAAATTATTACAAATTAAACAAAAAAATATTTATCCATTTATCATTATCAATAATAAATATTATTACATTAAGGCATCCCATAAATAATAGAAAAGGTGCTATATCCAAGTAGAAGCTGATTTTTATAATGAGGGCTGTAACGAAAATCAGCACTGACATTGTGTTCCGTTTGAATACAGTCGCCACAAGACTCAACAAGATGAACATCCATATGATGGGCATCATTACATTACCCATTTCTGAAATAATAAATATAATAATTCATGACAGCTAGAAAAAATTACTATTTTCCTTGACTGGAAATGGATACCAAATAATCAATAGAATGTTCATGACGAGAGCAAAGAAGAAATTGATGTCGCTCCATAGAAGCATGTGATTGCTAAGCCAGAACAAGAGGCTCTTGGCTGAATAAAAAAAATATTTACATCAGCTTTTGATAGAATAACTTAACATAAATCAGAATGATACATTTGATGATGAAAGATCACGAATTTATTAATTTTAAATGATGGATATTTGTATTTTATGGTATTTCTTATAAGTCTTTAACAAAAGACAATTGAATTCAAAACCTGCAACCAATTTATTGTTTCGATTCAAATTATTCGGATCAGGTCAGATATTATTCACTTATTTCCCCCTATTGAAAAATATGTCTATTTCACCCTATTGAAAACCAAAAACTTACCCAAAAACTTAACATGGCAAAATATACAAATTAATCCTTCTCTTTTTTTAAGTGTAATGTATAAATAAATAATCTCTTTTATAAACATTTACTGCAATGAAAGAAACAAAATAGTGACATCTAAAATATCAGTATGCATAAATAATAATTTCCAGTCCCGTTTAGGCTGCTAAGAATCCTTGTTCTATGCAATATTTATACGTTTATGGAGAATAATATTCACTATACGTATAAAAATAGGTTAGATATTCATAATATTTACATGGGTTCCGGCAGAAATTTTTGCAGGGAGCAAATATTATAATACCGAAATAAGTATGTATATATAAAACAAAATTAAAAAAAAACCCTTGAATTAGAATTTTATTTTATTTACATGAATCTAGCTTGAATAAAAATTGAAGTCTTCTTCGGTCAGTAGCAAACTCGTTAAATACCTTGTTAAAAATATAAGTTTTAAAATACGTCTCGGCGTCTACCCTATGTAGATTAAATACTGTTGAAAGCTTCGGTACTTGAGCAATATCTAAATGTTTTATTTGAAGTATTTTTGTAATAGGTTCAAGTACTTACGAATATGAAGAAATTATTTTTATACAAAATAAAAATGTTGATGAATTGCATGAACTATCTGTCGAATTGATGAGCTATCTGTCTATTATTGTTATTGGATATCCTTGACAAAGAATCTAACTGATTAAAAATATGTTGAAAATTTTCAAAAAATATCCTAATACTCTTGTATTTACTCATCTAACGAGTAAAAAAACCGCCGTAATAAATACACCTTGAAAACCACGATGAACGTTTTGTGGAAACAGAACACAATAAATGAAAATGGCTCCTTTTAGTTTTGGTGAATAAGCCAACCATGACGAGTACTGAGAAAGCTAAGTACATCTAAAACTCTGGTTTCTTTCAATTGTGTCTTCTTTGAAATTGTAATTTTCTGCTCGTTTGAAAACGTTCTTCAAAAACTGATGTTTAAGTTCAGAAGAAATAGACTTTGATTTTGCATCAATATAAAATCCAATATCGCAATTAAAGTTAGATTCAGTGTTGAGTGACATTCATTAGATTCAGATTTAGAAGTAATTACCTTTTTGTAATTACTTTTTTCTAACTTCTTTTTCTTGCTGCAACAAGTTTCAGTCAGATCTGAGTTCGGAATTAAAAATTTTCCTATATATATATATATATATATATATATATATATATATATTACGTCGCCTAAAACAAAATCTATAATATTACTGGAAGAGAGTGTTATTGTTAATTTTTTAATTTTCAGAAATAAGAATTTTGGTTTTTAAAAATTTCGAATTATAATCGAAATTAAAAAAAAAGAAAATAAAAAAATTAATTTGTTTAAATAACAAATTTAAACTGTTGTAGATTAATAAATTTTTGCAAGTTGTTAATTTGTTTTGATTTAGAATGGAAAATATTTCCAAACCTAACATGGTGGCAGCGCTAGCGGATTCAATCACGAACCGACTGATTCCCGACATGTTCCAGATGGGAGAAGACCTTGAGAAATTTATTTCTCGCTGCAGAAGATATTTTGAAGCAGCGGAAATTAATCAAAAGAAATGGCAAACATGTATTTACTCCATGATACATGAAGATCTCTTGGAAGCATATGAGAACACAGCTGGTAAAGCTGATAATTTTGAGGATCGGCTAAGACTAGCGTTTGAGAAGCCGAGAGCAGCCACTACGGATTGGGAAAAACTGTTGAGTTATCGCAAAGGTGCGGATAACGCACAGACCTTTTTCAAAAAGGTTGACCGGTTGGTAAAAAATGCGTTGTAGCATAGACTCGAGGAAGAAGAGCTAAAAGCTCAAATGTTAATTCATTGCATTGATGATGAAGATGTTGTCCGTGAAATTAAATTACGGAAATTAAAGAGTGTCAAGGAAATATCTGAGTTCGTTGC